>VDFB02049217.1:45202336-45284448 GCA_007258455.2 Sequoia sempervirens
TATTTCTAGAAAATTTCTCCACCTCTATTCTCCTACACATTATCTTGATCAAGAATCTAAGGAGATTTGAATTCTTCCACTTGACTCCATCCAACATCAAGGAAATGACTACATAAAGTCAACAAATGAGAGTGAGTTGACATAATAGGAGGATGGCCATCCAAATAATCAAACCAAAAAAGAGCATCCAATCCACTATTGCAAATCCAAAACAATCCCTGTTTGACCAACTTAGCACCTCTTTTAAGGGTTCCCCACATCATAGAACCCTTCCCCACTAGAATAAAATGAGGCACATCAACACTCTTCACATCCCCGAGATATTTTGAAGTGAGGATTTTATCCCATATTTGATACTATTGTGAACATCTCTAGTAAAGCTTAGCAGCCAAAGCCTACCCATTCAAATTAATCTGACGTAAACCCAACCCACCTTCCTACTTCGGCCTGCAGGTAGCATCCCACTTAAGGAAGCTCCACTTCCTATAAAGGAGGTTATCAGACCAAAGAAAATGATGAGATAGACTCTCAAAGTATTTGATGAAGCAAGAGGGGGAAAACAACACAAATCACCTATATAGAGGAAGAGCCTGCACCATAGAATTCAATAGAGTCACTTTTCTTGTAGTAGAAAGCCACCTATAAGTCCAATGGCTAACCGTTTTTGTGAAACTTATCAATAAAATTCTGCCAAAATAACCTGGGGAGTGAATGAAAAACAAGAGGAATACCAAGATAAACAAAAGAAGTGAGCCAATCTGAAATATAAGAATGCCAATGATTCTCCTTTGAATAATCTTTGGGTTATTAAAGAAATAAATGAATTCCTAACTTCCCTTTGTTAATACTCTGTTGAGCTATGCAACCCAATAACTATCAAGGACTTTCCTGAAAGTGATAGCTTTATGAACTCTGGCCCTACCTATCAAAGCAGTATCATCCACAAACTAAAGATGGGATTGGGGGGATATTATTTCCCCATTTCCAACCCTAGATGAAACCCAACTCCACACGAGATCTAATAAATATCCCTAAGCCTTCATCCATTAAAATGAATAGGTATGGGGATAAATGATCACTTTTCTGACTCACGTAGAAGCTCCAAAAAGCTCAGTTGGCACACCATTGACCAACACAAAGAAGGAAGAAGAAGTGACACAACTCCTGACCCACTTAATCTAGGTGTTGTCAAAACCAAAATCCCTCAGGATATTCAATATGAATTCCCATTTAACATGACCATAAGCTTTGACCATGTCCAATTTGATAAACATAGCCTTCTCTCTAGAGGATGCCATAAAGTGAATAGTTTCAGCTACAATAATAATCCCATCAAGAATCTACCTACCAACAACAAAGCCACCTTGCTCTTCAGAGATTAACCTTCTTAACCAAGGCTTCAAATGCTTTGCAATCAGCTTTGTAATTATCTTGTACACCACATTGCATAAGGTAATTGGCATAAATAGATTCAAAGAATTAGCACCCTCCCTTTTTGGGATGAAAGCCAGATAAATTGCATTCATGTCCTTCAACATTTGCTTATTATTATGAGATTCTTGGATGAACTCCAACAGGTCTATCTTGATCACCTCACAAAATTCCTAGAAGAATTCTATCAAAAACCAATTAGGCCTAGGAGCTTTTCCTTTTTTCATCTCAAACATAATATCCTCCAACTCTTGCAAGGGAATTGGTTTGAGTAGAGATTCATTCATTTCATTGGTAACTAAAGGCGATATGCTAGCCAAGAACACAACTTCATCCTCATCCACTGGAGGGAATATTTAGACCAAAAAGAAGAAAATAATTGGATAGATTCTTTTGAAATCACAACAAAGGAAGAGAGAAGAACCCCCTCTAAGGACAAAAGAGAAGAGATAATATTACCTTGCCTTCTGTCGTTAACCGAATTGTGAAAAAGGAAGTGTTCCAATCACTCACCTGGAGCCAGTCAATCTGAGACTTCTACTTCCAACAAATTTCCTCCCTTAATTCCCATTCTTCAACTTCCTTCACTACAATAGCTTCCACCTTTCCATTCTCTTCGATGAGACCCTGGTCACAAATCTTCCATGTAATAGAGTCTAAGTGAACTTGGATAGTCTACTTTGCTTGAAATACATTACCAAAATGGTGCCTATTCTAGCGTTTCAACATGTATTTAACATATTATAGCCTCTTGGAGAAGGAGTACATTACTGTACTATATGTCAGCTTCCCAAGATGCCACCATCCAGGAACGAGATCATGAAGAGACTCATCTCTAAGCCACATGAGCTGAAATATAAAAGACCACTTTTTAGAATTCCTAGAGAAGTCCACTATGAGTTTGATCGGCCAATGATCATATCCTTTCCAATCCAAAATCTCAAGGCTAGTCGACCTCCTGTCACCAACCCAAAATCTAGACACCATGAATTTGTCCAACCTTTTAGAAATAGTTGCTTCCTCACTTCTATTATTCCAAGTAAATATACCATTGGTGTGCTTGATATCAACCAAGTTCAAGAGAGCCACATTATCCCATAGAAGATCTGAAGAAGGATCAAGGTGAGTGTTGATGCCAAAAAATGACAAGGTTATAGCCTTATGGGAAACTCAGTTAATGGGGGGACCAATTGTGCTTAAACTGAGTAACCTCCAGGTTTTTAAAGAAGTTGACTTCTTCTGTAATTGGGGATTTGGAAAGGGAAAAGTAATCAAATATAAAAAATAAAGATCTAACTAAGGTGATGCACCAATATATAGATGTAGGCACAGTAAATCTATCTTTTGGATGCGATTTAAGGGCCCGTTCAACAATCTGCTAAGTCCCAGAATAATAGAAATCAAAGATGAAAATTTGAATAATTTATCTAATAACATAAAATAATTTCCATACACATTTACTGAAAAGAAGAGTCAAAGACATGGTTTAAATCAGCAAGCTTTTATTGAAATCATAGAAGTTCTGCAAATAAACAACTCAATACAATAATGGCACAGTATAATGTTTTGTCAAATAGCTTAAGAAAATAGAAAGGCTGAACAATGACACAGTCTGTGAGTCTCATACAATAATCTAAAATAGGACAAAAAGGCTTGGTGTCTTTCCTAATTTTTTTTGTATCTTTCAAACTCATTTTCCGAAAGAAGAAGTCTATATAGAAAATAATCCCATCACTTGGCGGGTCAAATAACATAAAATATTCCCCATCATGAACAATGATGCCCAGAGTAATGATTTGCCTTGGCCGTTGCAACAAAAAAAAATTCGGGCCATAAAACACAGTCACCTTTGAGCCAGATACCTCTCTTGCAAATGATCACGGTGGTCCCAGTAGAAATTGGTGCAGACATGTGTCACTTACCCATGAAGGTAGTTAGGATACGTGGTAATATGGAGGGGCTCATTGCTTGTTCCTTCCTTCCCTTCGATAGAATCCTCACAGAGGAGACATGTGGAGAAGTCTTCATTGTTATCACTGATTGTGGGGTTTTCCAAAAAGTGTATGTAGACTGATGCTATGTGGCACTTAGACGAGGCCCAGTTGAAAAGTGAAGGGAAGCAGTCTTTGAGTGCCTTTGATGTTGAAACTTGGAAGCATGGTGGGGGCCAAAATAAGATCGAAGGAAGAAATCCCTGCAAGGAGCACCTGGCGGAAATGTGGCGATAGCGGATGAAGTCCATCAAAAAGGGGCATGAGGATATTCAACTATATAAGGCGTGTGCCAAACTCAGCAAAATAAGAATAACCCGAAGGGAGCTCAAGGAAATTTATCTCCATAGCTTTTGACAACTACCAGGGGTGTTTCTCCTTAGAACGAGGAACCCAAAATTTTTTGGTGCGTAGACTAGAGCCTTATCCATTGGGTGATGCAATCAGATCTTGGAGGGAGCGATCTACAGAGGCAGCCAGTTGGCCTTGGATGACATCGATATGTTGTGCAGATTCTCTCGTGCTCTGTGTAGATCAATCACTTCTTTGTATGGAAGCGTTGTGGATATACTAGCCCTGAATTCAAGTTGGAAGAGCAGCCGCACTGTCTGATGAGTGATGCCCTCGATATCCTCTGCAGTAGGGGGTTGGTTGAAGTGCTAAAAAGTAGATGTGTTATGCTATTTTTCTTTGATATTCACCACAATCTGCTCCACAGTGGCCACCGAGTCATAAAAAAAATGGGGAGGGCAGGCTCATCTGAGTTAGTTGGGAGAATTTTTCCCACATGCTGTTCATGGTCTTGCTTAGTGTGGTAGTGCACTCGCTAGCATGGAGGATGATTGTGTGGTAGTGGATGAACTCCTTTGCTATTTTGGCAACAAATTTTTAGTCTCTGATCCTCGTGCTCGCTAAGTCCTCATCCGACACTGTATATAGCTTATTCAACAATTTTTCCACCTCAGGAACCTTCTACGCCATGAATTGTGGGAGCCACTCAATAGTTCCATGAACCTCCCTGCCAAAATTTGTTGCTTCTGCCATGAATTGAAGTGTTGATTGAAGAGTCAGGCAGAAATCCTTGACCTTTTCCCAGTATGAGATATATAATTGTTGAGCCACTCAAAGGAGGTTTGACTAGGCAGTAGGGGACTGGGGAATTTTTTTCAAAAAGATAATTTCCACATCCCTTAAACCAACATCCTATGTCAGTTTCACAATCCTTTTGTCTGTGGCGGAAAGTTGTCCTTGAAATTTCCTCAATTTGGCAATCTAGTTCTCTTCGGCCCTATTTTTGTTTTCCAATTCACTTTCGAGGGAAAGCTTCATCTCCTAGACTTCCTTCTCTAATTGAGCCTGTCGGCCCACAAAGTGCACATCCTTTTGCTGCATATTTTCATCTAATTGAGCACTTTGACGCTGGAACTCCTCATTCCTTCATTGTATTTCCTCTTTCACTTGAGCCAACTAATCCTGCAATTCTTGGTTTTTCTGCTGCAGCTTGACGACCAGGTTGGAATCTTGGGCTAGTTCCTCTCGGAGTTTGGCCTACTCTGCCCCCGCTTGTTGTGATAAGCATGTGAATTCTACATCCCTTGCCTTGTCTTTCTCTAGTAGGACTTCAACTCTCTCCTTGACAAGTTTCAGCTCCTCCTCCTTTTTCTTCAGCTGGCGCCTAGACTTAAGGAAGTCAGTGGTCACCACTCACTGTGTCTCCTCCATTAGTTTAACCTTATCCTACGGCTGGGCTACACTCAGATCAAGCCCCATAGCATAGATGTTATAATCCTCAGGCTGCATCTTTCCTTGTGGTTTGATGACGGTTGGATGCATGGTTGTGAAATGCAGTGATTGCTAAGCCTCATTGAAAAGTGTTTGCACTTTTGGCTTTGCTGGCCTTTTAGCATCTTTTATCTTTTGCTTCTGGACCCTGATAGCTTGTGCCTATTTTGTTTTGTCACCTCCGACAAAATTTTTTCTAGCGACCTAATGAGTTCGCTTACGAAGCGTGCACCAAGGGGAAGAGAAAAAGGGAATGAGAGGGTAGTGCTTCCGAATGATTTCTTCCTCGAAAGATTGACTGTTAGTGGAGAGAATGGGGGAATATGCCAAAGCCTGGTTTGTGAGCCAGTGGGAGGACTCAAGGAAAGTAGCAGCAATAGCGGAGTCATGGCAGATTCCATCTACTAGGCGGACTGGGTTGGGGCCGAAACAATCATAGCAAGAAGAGGATCAATGGCGGCTGCAGAGGAAAAAGGTGAAGCAATAGCGGATGCAGACTGGGCTCCAACAAAAGGTGGAAAGGTTTGCAGAGGAGTAAAGGCATATGGTTCTGCCTGGGAGAACTGGGAGAAACCTCTGTCACTATTACAACGATAGTAGAGAAGGAAGGGCTGACACTTGAAGTGATAGGCAACACAGAGATAGTGAGAGGAACCAAATATTGTGAAGCAAGAGAAGAGGGAGTGAAAAATACTTGCGGTGTAGATGATTGTGATCCTTGGCTCGTTGCGGGCTCCTGGCTTGCTTCGGGCTCCATCAAACCTTCTTCAAAAGTTGCCTCTGTGCACTGCTTTTTGGTTGGTGAGGAATCTTCCACCTCTATGGCCTCTGATCCTTGCTGATGGGTTGTTTTGGACCTTTTTTCGGTCCAAGTGCATGTATGCGAGGCTCTCGATCGTGATATCTTCACCCACACATTTGAAGAAGCCTGAATAGGTTGTTTCATCGCCTTCTCTTTTTGCTGCATTGGGGCTGTCTGTGCTTCTTTTTCTTTCTCCTTTCCCTTCCCCATATATGTTCTAGCCTCGTCCAGTTCGATATCTTCATCGTCGCTCTAGTCAGTATCCTCATGCTTCTCATTCCACAACTTATCAGATCTGTTATCCCTCTCTAAGCTCGAATAAGGGGTATTAGGGCGTTGGATCTCTTGTCGATAAATCCAGAAATCCCTAATCCTTTCCTCACTCCAGTTAAAATTCTTTTCTAAATCATTCCAAAAGGTGGCCCCGATTTGGAACTTCTCATTATACTTTGCCAAAGGGAAGTAGAACTTATGCCATGGTGGCCTGCCATCCTCTGTGGGAATGTGAACCAGGTCAATCAATAGATCATCTTCATCCATCAGTGGATTCCACCGCTTTTCCTAATAAGGTTAGGGGCTGTGAATTACCTTGATGTTTGTGCCTCCCTAGTCATTATAGGGGTTGTACTACTATTTGTTACAAAT
The DNA here is from genome assembly GCA_007258455.2 of Sequoia sempervirens. Taxonomy (NCBI): domain Eukaryota; kingdom Viridiplantae; phylum Streptophyta; class Pinopsida; order Cupressales; family Cupressaceae; genus Sequoia; species Sequoia sempervirens. The sequence continues at coordinate 45,208,988 of VDFB02049217.1, forward strand.
CCATACTAGCCCCAAATGAGCTAGCTTCACTTCAAGCAACTTATGCATCTGCTTCTTGGCCATTACAGCCATTTTGAAGCTCTATGGGTAGAGGAAAAATCCTTTCTTCTTGGCCTTCCCCCCACAAAAAGGTATAGTCAATAATTGAGATTTTTCAAAACATCTCAAGGGCCAACACCCTGTTTGTGATGCACACTGGAAGCTAGAACGGTTCCTCGGTAAAACCACACACCCTAATGAATGTGAAATCCTCTTCAAAAATCCAGTCACATTTCAGAGTGAAACTCTGCATATACCCTGTATGGTCAATATAAATCTGATAAAGTCTTCCATCCTTGCTCAAGTCTTGTAGAATTAGAGTCAGGAAATAATCTGAGAATGCATAATAATCATAAGTTGAGGAGAGGAGAGGAGTCCATACAGAAATTGGCCTTCTTATTCCCTTTTCATCGAACATAGCCAGCCTCACATTTTTTTTGAAGAAGTCGGGGTTCTGATGCAAAAACATATGGGCAAGGAGAGAAGGAAATTTGAACCTCTGATGTGTTCGATATTCCCTTATTTGGCTCATCATCTCTTCGAAAATGACTTCTGTGAAGTCATACTAGAAGAAGGAATGTTGGCTACGCAACTGAAACCCCAGATCTAGTTGAAACTCCTGAACACATCTATCGGTGTCCAGGCCACAAACAAAGGCCATCATTGAGAAGGCATCCTGCATGTCCATGGGGAAAGCATTGTGCACTGCTGAAATATGTGGTGGCTATTGATGGTCATGCCTAGACCTTTTGGTTTCTTTGTTATAAAAATATAGAGCAAAATCTCTAGTTCTCCATATTTTCTCCCCCTTTGTTGGAGTGAATGACTCCATCTTGTCCACTTTGGCATTTTTTATAGTGATGCATAACATGCTCTAGATAGCTTCTATGTAGATATTGACTCTTAGCTCTTGGCCCTCAATGGTGTTGACACTTGGGTTAAAATGCTTAATGCCCTTGTCGACTAGTTCTGGGAAGTAATGCACAAAGGGGACCATATACTATGGAATCCCACTAAACCATTGCTTCTACGCCAAAGAATCTGGGTCTTTATTCTTCTTCATTCATTCACAGGCCGCCTCCCTAAGAGTCTTAGGGTTCTTTCCAAGGACAAGATCATGAATGTTATCCCATTCTTCCTTTATTTGGCTTTGGACCCTGTGAATCTTTTTCTTTTCAGCAGCCCACGTGTGAATCCACTCCAGTTTCTCTGGTATTCTAGGCAAAGTGTAAGAGGTATCACTGAAAATATTGTCCATGGGTATTGCATGCATGGCGTCGAATAAGCTTTGGGTTGCCTCGACCTATGCTTCCATTTGAGAACTTTCAACCATTTTAGGGTACTGTAAATTCCTGTGACGTTCAAATTTTCTACAATTCACTTCGGCTCTGCCTATGCTCAAAACTCTTTGCTCTGGATAGCATACTCAGGAAGCTTTTACAATGTTAGCCTTTCGCATGCAATACTTAGTGATTCCTTCTTGGAGTGGTAGACATCAGTTTACTTTTAGCATTTAATTCGACATGTACTACCAACTCCTTTACTCATGCAAAATGAATTTCTTGCTATTTTGAAAAGACAAGAATTCATAATGACAATTGATAATCATGTCGTATGACACAATTTCCTTAGAAATTGAGTCGGCGATTGAAGATGGTTTAAGCTTTCACATGCTTTGGCAATTGATATCTATAAAAGAATAATTAAGCCAAAGATGCAATGAGTACTTGAAAATATTTGCATTCATCCTTGGATTTTGAGAAGTGCCTGTAGTATGACACATCAACACCTGACCGTATGGATGATCACTTGGGAATGCCACCAATTTGCGCTACTTAGTTACCTCTTATTAATTTCACATGCAACAATTCGTACACAATAGATGCAATTGGGTGGGAAATTCAAGCTGGCCTCTGGTGGAATTTTTGAGTGGGTACTTGATTAGCATCATGCTTATGGCACACAGATATCTCGCGTATTTCTATAAATAGGCCCTAAGATAGTAGAAAAATCACACTTAACAATTGGGAAGAACTGGTATTGGGAAATTAGGTAGAATTTAGCATTAGTAGTTGTGCAGAGTTTGCATTAGGCAGTTGGGTAGAGTTAGGCAGTATGAATACTCCCATTAGGCTAGTTTGCAACAAGTCTCATACAACTTTTCTAGGTGAAATCTCCAATAGGCGCTTGAAAAGAATGACCAAAAACAAGCATTCACTGGCTATCATAGCCATGAAGTGGGTGTTAGGCTGAGATTGCGTGGAATATGAAGATAAGTACAAAGTCAATACTGATGTTTATTCTCATTTTGTCACGCTGCTTGATGTCGAAGTTCCCAAGCCACTGATCCTATGCCTTACACCGACAATGTTTTTGAAGTGTTACTTAGGTGACCTTGGAGAGGTGGTGGCGAATGCTGTGTATGGTCTATGCCTTCCAACGACGAGTGACCTTTGTAAATATATTGAAGAAGATGTAGTAGTGCCATGGGTACCATTCTTGAGTGGGTTCCACATCCTGTCTCATGAAGAGCATTGTCAAAGGCTGACTAGTGCTTGTCACTTTCTACTTCGTTGCTACAATGTGGTCCTCTTCTATGGTGTTGACTGGTACACTAACTTCAGGAACCTGGTGTTCCCTCCACCACTCACCATTGCTCCTATTGATGTCGCTACTACTATTCATGGTCCTGCTGCTGTCGATGAAGCTATCCTAGATGTTGCTGCTAATAATGATGCTCCTGCCTAAGATGCACTCCTCTTTCTCCATTTCAAAGAGAATCGATCTTAATCTATTTTTTGTATATATGCCTGAAAAAGGCCTTTACCATATATATATATATATATGAAGAAATTGCATAACGTATAGATATAATTTTAAAAGTATGGCCTCAAAGCCCTTTTAAAAATGTATTTATCGAAGTATATATATAATGAATATACAACTTATATCAACTTCCTGTGTCTCTTGCTTCTTGTAATTCTATATTGTGGGTTCTCTTTATATTCCTGCTTCTTTGAGTACTTTTTCAAATTTGCACATATGGGTGTTGTTTCTACTTCATGGGTTGTTGATGAGTTATGGAAATACCGATCGACAAAAATACGAAGGAAAAACAATTACACTACTTCCATATTTACACTGGCGGAATAATAACGAAGCTTAATTAAACAATTTAAGGTGGATTTTGTTAATCAGAATCCCCAGTGCTTCCTTCTCCATATTTTCTAATTCAAATGCATTGTGTTCCTTGCATTGAATTATTGTGAAAGGGCCTTCCTATAGACTGTCGAATTTTCCATGTTGGCCAGGCTTTGCGGCCCTTTCATTGAATTTTAATACTAGGTCTCCACATTTTAGACCTTGGTCTGATGCTTTCTTGTCAAACCATTTTTTAACCACCTGTTGGTGATTAGACATGGCTGTTAGGGCCTTTTCCCTTTTTTCCTGTGCTTCCAACAACTCGGCCAACCGAACCTCCATGGCTCCATTTTCTTCAACTTCCAGGGATTTGAGTAGTTGTAGCACATGAATCTCCATGAAGATGGGCCATAGTGTTTCTTTCCTATACACTATCTCATATAGAAAAGTCTTGAGAACCTGCTTGGGAGTTATGTGGTCTTCCCAGAGTGCTACTTGAAGGTTTTAATGCCATTCTCTCTAATGTTTTGACCCAATTTTTTTAATAAGTCAGATTAAATTTTTGTTAGTTGACTCGGCCAAGCCGTTCCCTTGCGGGTAGTAATTTGATGACATTTTCAAGAATATGCCATGCACGAGTGCAAATTGACATACCTTAGAGCCTAAGAGAGCCTTGGCGTTGTCGTAGATAATGGTCTTTGGCAGGTCAAATATCATTACTAGTCCCTCAAGAAAGTCCACAATCTTTGCCTTTGTTGCATTCTTTAGGGGCATGGCCTCAGTCCACTTGGTGAAGTAGTCCATGGCCATGAGGATCCATTTGTGTTTGGTTCTAGAGGTAGGATTAATCATCCCGATGAAATCAAGGCCCCATTGTGTGAATGGCTCATCAACCACTATCAGATTGAGAGGCATTGCGAAATTTTTTCTTCTTCCTGCAAAGAATTGGAATTCTTTGTAGGATTTTACCAAGGAGTACGAGTTATTGAATAGCATAGGCCAGAAGTATCCAACACACATGATTTTAATGGCAGTGGTTTTCATAGAGAAGTGTCTACCTGCGGGACTGCTGTGGAAGGTGTCAAGAATTCTCTTTGCTTTCTTTGTGGTGACACACCGCAATAGAACGCCATTGAAGTTCCTTTTGAAGAGGAACCTTTCAATAAGTATGTATTCGTTGTTCTGTAGTCTGTAGAATCTTCTCTTCTGAGAAGGAAGACCCAGTGGATATTTTCCAGTGTGCATGAATCTCACTCTGTCTGCTAGCCAACAACCTTTGGAGTCAGACTCATTTGTTAAAACCAGTTCGTTGCTCCTCTTTAGCTATCATTTCCTCGTCACGTGCCAAATATTCACACAATCCTCTTCCTCAGACAGGTTTTGTAGGCCTGAACTTAATGTCATATTCAAGTATCTTAGTGATCCAATTGGCCCTCCTTTCGGTGATCTCTCCTTTCACGATATACTCGCGCACACTGGAATGGGCGACATAAACAATCACCTTGTTGCAAGATATGAGGTGTCAAAACTTCTTGAGTCCCTTAACAATTGCAAACACTTGCCTGTCGACGAAGTTGTAATTTGTCTCATATTCCTTTAAGGTCTAGGAGTGAAATACTATCAAATGTTCTCCCTTTCCCTCATCATCTTTTTGAGTTAAAATAGTAGCGATGCTGGATTTGCTACTGAATACATACATTATGAAGTCCTTCGATAGGTCTAGATTGACCAGCACAGGAGTTGAGGAAATAACATCCTTAACCTTCTCGAAGGCTTCTCTAGCTTCTTTTGTCCATTTGAATAATTGATCCTTTTTTAGCATCAGGGTGATTAGTCTAATTATTCCTGCAAAATCTGAAATGAATTTGCTTACAAAGTTAACCTTCCCCAAAAAATACTAGACTCCTTTCTTATTGACTAGTAGGGGAAGTTCTCTGATTTCCTTCATCTGCTCAGGATCAATTCTAATTCCTTCTTTGGACAATACATGTCCTAATAGTTTTCCTTGCGAGACTTCGAAGACACATTTTTTTAGGTTCAGGGATATCCTGAACTCTTGGCATTTTTTGAAAACCATTTCAAGGTGATCAAAGTGATCATACTTAGATTTAGAGAACACAGTCAGATCATCCAAATAGATTAAGATAATCTTGTTGATCAATTCGTTGAAAGCAATATCCATTTCCCACTGGAAAGTGGCTCCCGCATTTGAGAGGCCAAAATGCATTTTAGCATATGCGAACGTTCCCCACTTGGTAGTGAACATTGTTTTGTGTCTGTCCTCTTCTTTGACCTAAAACTGGTTATAACTAGTGAAACCGTCCAGCAGAGAAAACATCTCTGATCCTACCACTGTTTGCAAGATGGAATCCATAGAAGGAAATGAGTAGTGGTCCTTCAGGGATGCTCTATTCAGGTCCCAAAATTTGACACGTAGGTGGATATCTCCATTCTTCTTTTGGATAGGGCCAGGTTGGATACCCATGTGCTCTGCTTGATCGGGAAGATGATCTGAGACTGAATTAGCTTTATTAGCTCTTGCACCATTAGTGCCTCAATCTTAGGATTCACTGGCCTCTATTTTTGGCAGACTGGTTTTGCACCTTTTGTCAGCTCTATCATATGCTGGATAATGTCAGGGTCATATCTCTTGAGGTCATCATATGACCAGGCCACTACTCCTTCATACTTTTCACAGAAGTTGATGAGCCTTTCTTTATCATGATGCAGAACATCCTTCTTGACTTTGAGCTTTCTTCCATCTCTGACCTAGAGGTCTGCATAGTCACTTTTGTCTGCTACAAACTTCCTCTTATCATTCCTTACATCGTCACAATTGAACAGGTTTTCGAGAGTGACCAACCCCTTTGGAAGCTTGTTGGACCTTAGTTGAATGATTTGTCCGTCGTAGGCCTCGACAATCTTCAGTTGGAGTTGGTCACAAAACTCTCTTGACTACTGGATGAATGAGGCAATGTGTTCATCACTTTCGAACACCTGCCAACTTTGATCATTATCAGGAATTACAGGCTGGACGATTACTCACACACAGTGTATATTATGAATTAGGTTGGAAGCAAGATCAAATTGGGATCCGATTGCGGCCATGCGATCCGCATCAACATTTTTCTCTCTAGGCAATGTCTGGATATTGAAGGATTCAAAACCTTCAATCAAGTCCTAGACTCTATGTCTATAGGATCTCATGCGAACATTCTTGGCTAAGGATATCCCTCAGACTTGATTGACCACTAGTTTGGAATCTCCAAATACTGTTATTTTCTTGATGCCCATCTACTTTGCAAGGCTTAAACCTTGCACTAGGCCTTCATATCCAGCTTCATTGTTCGAACAAGCAAACTAAAAATAGAAAGACCAACATGTCTTTTCATTGGATGGAGATGTCAAACATATCCCGGCTCCTGCGCCCACCTTGCATCTTGCTCCATCAAAGTGCAACATCCATAGCTCCAAGGCTTGACCACTCTCGGGTTCCTTCACAAACTTTGAAGCACTTGATCTTCATCATAGATGACATAGGTCCCCAACCCGGTGGCGTGATAGTTTCCGAAAGGATCAACGCCTATATATTTGCTCAAGAGGACCTCTTCTTGATCGGTTCGATCTCTGGTCACCTTTTCATCTTCTAGTAGCTCGGTATAGTACATTTCCTCTTTGATGAAAGAGGTATGAGCAACTTCAAAGTTGATCATGGCTTCATTGGCCACATGTTTAGAGTGTACGGGTTCAGATATTATTTTCATTTTAGCTCCATGATTGGTCCTGAGGATCAATTGTGACCAATATAAAGAAAGTTATCCACCTATCTTTGAAGCGAATTCCTGGGATAGGCAGAGGCCGGACATGGGGGAACATCTATGATCACAGTATCTTGCAGAACTGTGATGCTAGGGTAGGAGAACAGAGTCAAGGGAAGGTCCTTGATGACACCTATGATTTCAACCTTGTTCCCATCAAGCTGTATAAACCCCCTTTTTAGAGGTTCATAGCTAAGTCCTAAGGCTTTAGCTATCTACTTGGGCATGACTGTGGTGCTAGCACCAGAGTCAATCATGGAATTATGCAGTAGTTTCTTCCCCACATTAGGAGTTAGGAAGAAGGGTTTCAATTTTGACTTATCTTTAACCTTGACAAAGGCTTCCTCTATGCTATTTGTGAGAACTTTGGTAGGAGGTGATGGGTCAATAGCCTTTCCTTTGAGTGATTGCTCTGTTGGCTCAATGATTGGATCTTCCCAGAGAGCCTGTTGTAGTAATGTCTTCTACTCTAGAATAGCTAAGATATCCCAAAGGGACACATTAGCAGATGATTTTTTCAATTGTTCCACCACATTGAACGGTGGCGGATTTGAAGGCTTCTATTCCTTAGCCCTGGTTATAACAATTTCCCTTTGTGGTTGAAATTGTTGTGTAACTACGAAGGTACTAGGAGTTTGGTCAAAGGCCCTTTTAGGTTGCGGGACGATTGGTTCGCCCGTAAATCTCCTCTTTTAGCAAGTTTTGTAATTAGACTGCACTTGTAGGGCTTTTGATGTGGATGCATCGTTGGAAAAAACTACTTCTTCTTCTTCCATCCATGAGAAGAGTGTGTGATCGGGAGTTATATCCGTTTCTTGCTCCAGGGACATCCCTTGAATTTGTGCGGTGAGTACCGCATTCTCCATTTGTGGAGAGGCATATACATAACCTCTAGGATCTGATGTCATGCCTTGGCTATGCTATTCCTCCACTTTTTGTTGTAGGTTGCCACATGGGTAGTTTCAGGGTTTATGTGTGTCACCACAGGGGAAGCACCAAGGGTTGATCTCATCGACTAAATTTTTTTCCCTATTATTAGCTCTCTACTCAAGCTTGGCTGAGCACCTTGTAGCGGAGTAGGTACTAGCACTATTTGATTAGTTGTTTAAGCCTGCAAATTTGTGCACGAGCCTCCTTAGAACTGGTTTTGGTGGTAAGAAGATTGTCGCCTTGATAATTTGGTAGGTTGGCTTTGGAGGCGCAAACTGGTTCCACTTGATGGTAGTTATTTCATTGGCAATGGTACACAACATCTCCTTGATGCCACTCATCTCATCCTTTGAACAGCTGGATGTAGAAGCAACATTCTGTGGCATGTTCAGATATGTGTACATAGACTAGGGAGGAGTGAACACACTGGTAGATGGCATCTCTTGGGTGGGAACTGATATTTCAGGAAATATGGGCATAATGGGCCAAGGCGGCAACTTCCCGATGTCTATCGGATTATTCTCTGCCTTGACAGTGACGTTGTATGCATCTGGTAGAGTGGTTCCACCAAGGGACTAGATCATCATTGAGATGTCGACATTGATGGATTTCAAATAGAACATGAATGCCAATTCGGTTGGTGGGTGGATAATAGCCTGGATCCTCTTCTAAGTTGTATGGAACTAGGTGTTGAAGTTAGTCATGGCTTCATGAGGGGCCCATTTAATGGTCGTTAGTTGATGATATAGCGAAGACCTATCTCCATCATTTGAGAATCTTTCATAGAAAGGATCTCTGAGATGATCCCAAGTACCAATAGCATTAGCTTGCAGAGTGCGGTACCAATCTGATGCTCTACCCCTGAAAGAGGCTGTGAGCAACCTTAGCATTATATTTTTGTTAGCAACTTTGTGCACCAAACACACATCCGCCACATCTTGCAGGTGTTTGGATGGTGTTTTTGTGCCATCCCCGATGAATTTTGGTATAGCTTTTAAAGCAGAGGCTAGGATAGGGGCCCAAATGGCGAGTGCTACTGGTACTACCAAGGGACTTTCGACATCCCATGCCACATAATTTTTATTTACAATTGGCAACATGGCTAGTGGAGGGATCAAAACGTTCACTAGATGAGTTCTAGTTCGTGTTGTTACTAGTGGCAGTATTAACAAGCCAGGGTTATTAGCTGTTTGGGATCTAGTAACAGGCCGATGGCTCATACACCCACTTTAGATTTAGGTACATTTAAGTAGTCCCACCAAGCGTGCTAGAAAAAGAAACTGTTGATGCCAAAAAATGACAAGGTAACAACCTTATGTGAAACTCGGTTAATGGGGGGACCAATTATGCTTAAATTGAGTAACCTCTGGGTTTTTAAAGAACCCAACTTCTTTTGTAATTGGGGCTTTGGAAAGGGAAAATGAAGCAAATATAAGAAATAAGGATCTAACTAAGACGATGTGCCAATATATAGATGTAGGCACAGTAAATCTATCTTTTGGATGTGATTTAAGGGCCCATTCAGCAATTTGCTAAGTCCCAGAATAACAAAAATCAAAGATGAAAACCTGAATAATTTATCCAATAACATAAAATAATTCCCATACACATTTACTGAAAAGAAGAGTCAAAGATATGGTCTAAATCAGAAAGCTTGTATTGAAATCATAGAAGTTCTACAAATAAACAACTCGGTACAATAATGACATAGTATAATGTTTTGTCAAATAGCTTAAGAAAATAGAAAGGCCGAACAATGGCACAGTCTGTGAGTCTCATACAAATCTAAAATAGTACAAAAAGGCCTAGTGGCTTTCCCAATTTTTTCTGTATCTTCCGAACTCATTTTCTGAAAGAAGAAGCAGTATATATAGAAAATAATCCCACTTCTTGGCAGGCCAAATAATAGAAAAGATTCTCCATCATGAACAATGATGCCCAGAGCAATGATTTCCCTTGGCTGTTGCAACAGAGAAAGATTTAGGCCATAGAACATAGTCACCTTCGAGCTAGATACATCCCTTGCAAATGATGGCGGTGGTCCCAGTAGAACCTCGTGCGGACATGTGTCGCTTACCCATAGAGGCAGTTAAGACACATGGCAATATGGCGGGGCTCATTGCTTGTTCCTTCCTTCCCTTCAATAGAATCCCCACAGAGGAGACATGTGGAGAAGTCTTCATTGCTAGCGCTGAATATGGGGTTCATCGAAAAGTGTATACGGACCGATGCTATGTGGCACTCGAATGGGGTCCGGTTGAAAAGCGAAGAGAAGCAAGCTTCAAGTGCCTACAATGTTGACATGTGGAAGCATGGCGAGGGCCGAAAGAAGATCGAAGGAAGAAATCCCTACGAGGAGCGCCTGGTGAACACATGGCTACAACGGATGAAGTCCATCAAAAAGGGGCTTGAGGATATTCAAATATATAAGGTGTGGGCCGGACTCAGCAAAATAAGAATAACTTGAAGGGAGCTCGAGGAAATTTATCTCCACAGTGAGCATTACCAACCCTCTTCTCCTCCAATGAGGAGACAACATTGAAGTCTCCTGCTAGAATCCAAGGAATAAAAGGATCTAAAGAGCACACATATCTTACATGGGACCATAGTTTTTCCTTACTGGGGAAGTCAATAGGAGCATAAATGTTGGAAAGAAGAATTCTCACTCAACTCCAAATTGAAAGTAGCAAGAGAAATAAAATAGCTACAGGAGAGCCACTAGATCAAACTAACTCTATGCGGATCCCATAGATAGGCCACCCAATCAAAGCTACCATGCACTCCCAAACATTGAAACTAACCTCTACCCAAAATATCAAAGCCACATTCATCATACCTTCAATTGATAATTTAGTTTCCTAAAGGAAAACCAAATCTAGAGAATGAACCCAAATCAATTCGTGAATAGCCTTTTGTCTAGGGATGCTATTCATACCCCTCACATTCCAAGAGAGCATAATCATCGTTGAGGTTGGGAGAAATGGGCATCAGTAGTCCTTATTGATCTAGACTCCACCAATGTCTCACCAATTAACTTAACCTTTTCTTGGTCCTTCTTTCTTCCAACCTTAAGAGATTTCATAGGAGCCCCTTTTTTTGGGAGTTTTTACTGCAAATCCAAAGCAAGAGAAGAAGACTTATTTTTACCTGGGTCAGTAACATTCCTCTCACTTGTATGACTAGAACCAATAACATCAGATCCTCTAGTAGCCTTCAACATCGAACCTAACTCTCCTTGAACAAAGGTAGATAGAGGAAAATTTGTGTCCATCAAAATCTCCTACACATCGAACTAAGTCAGGATGGAATTGACAATAGGTTGGTTGCAAAGACTTTTCTCCACTAAGGATCCATCTATCACCTACAAGTACAAAGGTACCCCTTATTATTGAACCAAATCTTTTAAAGCATCAAACCTATTAAAGGTCTCTTATTCCTACCTATCCTTGAGGGTTCTCTTTTGACCTCTACCTCTATTATTAGGCTTAACTAGGACAAATCCCTCCTTATTAGCCACCACCCCTACATGGGAGCCTTACCCTTATCCATCTTCGGGGAAAAACGAGAAGGAGCATTACTCAAACCAAAAGCATGGATAGCTCGAGGACACTTCCATTGAACATGGCCATATTCATGACATAACTGACACCTGAAAGGTAACAACTCATAGTCTAACTACTGAGTCCAAGAAGAAGAACCGATAGTCATGTCTACAAAATTTGGCAATGAATTATTCAAATCAATTTCTACACACACGAGCAAAAGAAAGAACTCTCTTACATAGTGTTTGTTGAGACAAACCAATAGGATTTCCAAGCAACAGTGTGATCATCTATAGTAATCACTTCTCCAACATTCTAGAGGCAAATGAGGGAGATAGACCCAAACTGGGACTCTAAAAGGGAGTTCCTCTACCGAGTTAAATCCAGTATGCCATAGTTTAATAAAGACACCCACTTGATTATAAAAATAGGGCCCACATTTGAAATCCCTATTTCAATCAACAACACAAGAAAATTCTACCATAAAAAAGTTATTAGTAGCCAACATAATATCAAAATCCCCTTCTGGGTTCCATGTCTTGCGAACCCAGGAATGAAGAAAAGGAAGTGAAACCCTCATCCCCATGAACTTATAGATCAACACATGATTTCTATAGTAATCCACATCCTATGCCACAAATTCCAGTTGGATCACTAAAACCATATGTTCTTGGGATTTCTCTAAACACCCATTCACCTTCTACAATTTAAAAACACCATTTCTTGATGAGCCTGTACCAAGGAAAGTTGAGTTTGAAAAGCTTGGACCTTTGCCAAGTAGAGGGGAGGCCTGATCCAACTTATCTAGAGATTCATGTAGTGCCATTCAAGACCAGGTCCAAGCACCCTCCAAACACAATGCCAACCACAATGAAGGAAACAAAAGCTAGATAAATGAAATCAAAGAGAATAACCAAAAATAAAATATAAAAACTCCACTTTTCAAAGCACACACAGCCACACCGAAACACCCATCTAAAAACCCAGACGCCACCCCACTTAATGCACCAAATGTCCTCTTCACACAACAAGTAATGGAAAGAAGTAACAAGAAAAAAAATGGAAACAAAAGCTCTTCACATGGAAAGAACAACCACCCTTAGCCGCTGCTCTCGAACCATTGTTATCACCCACCCCCGCGCACAAAAGAAGTCACCTACAACTAGAAAAAAGGCCAAGATAGGGCGTTGAAACCCTAGCTCGCCCGCGTCATCACACAACCGAGCGCCATCATTTTGAAAAATCTTTTATTCAAATAAATTAACTCTACAATTAAAATAAGGTTTCTAGTGCAACTATAGTCCTTACCAAGAGCTACAAAGATAACTTGCTTTTACAAATAATAAATCAATATTTCTATTCTAAGTTTTTTTCTCCATTGTTTCATTTTACTTGTATATCTCTAGGTCTTGAATTAGTTTTTCTCAATTTCCTTTCATTCAAAACTCAACTAGTAGTTAGCATACATACTATCATAGGTATTGATTATTATGATTTCATGTTTATTGCCAAGATAACTTTTCATAGTAGAGAGCCAAAAGATATAGTTGAAAATGTTTCCTTAGGATTGGACACAAGCCACATGTGAATTATGTAGGTTGTAGGAAGGTCACCTTATTAGTAGAGATGATGAAAACATAGCAAATTGAAAGATTAAAACATATAAACAACAAGATAGATGGATAAAAGGTTTAATCCCCCTTCCAAAAATCATTTATTTATTACTGTCAAATACTTAAAATAAAGGTATGCAAAAATAATTAAAAAAATAATGGTATCACCAATTCAAAAGAGATTAAATCTAAGTTCAAAAATTATAATTTTTACACGTAGTGATTTTCCCATCTAAATTTTTCTTATAGTATGAAAGATCATGTTCAATAAGTTGTAAACTGTAATTTCTTAAATCTAACATTATTTAATTCTCAAAAATATGGTTGATCTTGTGTTCATCCCTCTCAAAAAATATGAATACGAGCATCATGTGATGTAAAACACACATTGTATGATACTCATGGATGCTTTTGAGCTTTGTTTGCTTGAAAGATCATCCTCAAATATAGTATAGTAGTGGGGGAAATGAATATATTAATTGACACATGTTAAAAAGATAAAAAATATATTTCACTAAATTAATTTCTAGGTAGTTCAATCAATATTATAATTAGAGTATCGAACTTGAAAGTGTGTAAAATTCCCTTGGTTATTTAATAATCAATATACATTTATAAATAGAAAAAAATATTATTCTTGTTTATAAATACAAGAAACGATTATGACCATCCTTCACTCATTACAATTATTAGGAATGAACTTATCTCAAAGTAATCAAATTATGTCATCTAAATTAAATGAAAGAGAATAGTTCAAATTTATCCATCAATTTTGAATACAAATATTAAAATCCATGTAAATAAGTACTTGTTTGGTTGCAAGCTACAACAATTACGGAGGTATGTCACATACATAGACATAAAAATTCACTTGAATTTGGTTCTTTTTTAAAGAAATCTAACAAAAGATAGAACAAAAAATTTAGAAATCACTTGCCCACACTTTGATGATCTAATGCAAGAAAATTAAAAAAGTAAAACGTCATCTTTTATCTTCATATAATCTCTTTATATTAGTCTCCTACAACACTATGGTCAGCCATTTTTTGGCCATGTTATCTAAGACATTGTTTAGTGTTTGACACAAGCCAACAATATGTGATGTGAAGTCCAAAAGAAAGAGAAGTAGAGAAGCCTTGGGAAACATGAAATTAACAAGTAAAAGCTAAAACAATTCTAACCTCTTGTTCCCATTATTGGAGCTCTTCTATATCATCATTGAGATGTATAACTATTTCAACTTGAAACAATAAAAATGACTCTAAAAAGTGACCTTGTTGCTACTTTGGCAATTTATGAATTGAATTGTCAAACAATCAAAGTTTCAAAAATATTATTTAGTGTATTATGACAAATATAAATCCCAATGTCATTTGGGTTATCCCAATTGACATTACCAACCATACCAAGGAAAACCCTCAATTTTACTCTACCTCAAGCTTTTATCCATAGACTAAGATATAGCTAACATGCTTGATTATGCAACAAGAATAAAATCAAAATTAATCAAACAAATGCTTCTCAATTTATAGTAAATTCAAAATTATCCTCAACCAAGAATTAAAGAAACTATGAAAATAATAATAAAATATTAGGATCATAGTTGTCAATTCACAGAAAATTTGGCAACAAGTAGAAGATGAGGTATAATTTTTTTTCATTATTAATTTCATTACCCTTCATTAGCTCATACAATTGTAGGTGACTAAAGAAGAGGAACTAAATTCACATAATCCACTTGTTCATTACAAGGTTCTAATTAAATACGTCCTCTTTTATTTCAATTTTTTTCAAGCCTACTTATACAACCATTATTCAACCTCTTCATTCAAAGATAGAAACCCTAACTCAAGAAAATCAAGCATTTTTATCATATTAATTGATATTAAATTTAAATCAAAATAAATATAAGTAAACCCAAAATTATGTGTCCACAAATATAATAAAGTATATATTTTTAAAGTTCTTCAAAATTAATTAAGGAATGCATATTTTTATTTTAAACCGATACATATTTGATGTAACAACAATACGAAGGTAGTTGGAGATACTAATTTGTTTGAATACCTTACAAAGATAACCATTTTTTCCATAAATGATGAAGCTCCTTGATATCATTTCAAATTTTATATTACTACAATGACTTCATTGCAATCGAGGAAGGATTTGGATCATATATGCAAAGG
The DNA here is from genome assembly GCA_007258455.2 of Sequoia sempervirens. Lineage (NCBI taxonomy): Eukaryota > Viridiplantae > Streptophyta > Pinopsida > Cupressales > Cupressaceae > Sequoia > Sequoia sempervirens. The sequence continues at coordinate 45,224,257 of VDFB02049217.1, forward strand.
GTTTCTACACATAAATTTTGGGGAAAAAAACGTATTGCAAGAGTTTTCCCAAAAATAATTAGCTAAAACATAACATATTTAACTTATATATACAATTAAACCTCCAATTTAATTTTTATCAATGAAGATAGAGACAATTTCTCACATTTAAAACCTTCACATATTTCAACTTCCATTTTCATAATAAAATAGCACAAATGCTTGGAAATGGTCAAATATTTCAAAATGCTTAAAACTTGATATCATAAGAATAAATATCAATAAATAGAGAATGTAAATAGTTCAAACCCATTCTATATGACCTTGACCTTAGGATTCTCTAGTTACCTTTTATGCATATCTTAAACACTTTAAAGGAAACATGCTTGTGAATAATGTAAATCATTCCATTCTTGGTCAAAAAATGACCTCCTCAATTTTAGAGTTGTCACCCCAATCATTTATAGAGGTCAATTACAAAAATAGGAATAGAACCATTGTAAATTGTATATGTTGAGATACCCTAGTAACAAAAACAATTTTTTTTTACTTATAAGTAACAACACACTACATGCACTAAATACATTTAGAAGTGAAAAATGAATTAGTTGTTCTAGCAACGATCATGGCCAACACTAGGGATATCAAAATGTTTGGCCATGACCTTTGTGGCATAATAATATTATCTACTTTACCAAATACAATTGTAGGTGGGTAAACAAGAGGAAATAAATCCACATTAACCATTTCTTATTCATTAAAAGGACCTAATTGCACTTCCCCTTTCATTCCAACCATATTTAAAGGATCCAATATTTTTCAAGACTACCTATATAACCATTGTTCAAGCTCTTGAATCAAAGAGAGAAACCCCAACTCAGGAAAACAATATTTTTTATCACATCGATTGATTTGCAATCAAATTAGAATAAATATAAAATAAACACATAATTTTGTGTCTACAAATATAATGAAGTGTATAATTTTCAAATTCTTCAAAATGCATTAAGGAATGGACATGTTTCTTTTAAAACAAACAAATATTTGATGCAACAACAATAAGAAGGTAGTTGGAGAGACTAATTTCTTTGTAGATTACAAAAATAATGGATGTTTTGCATAAATGATGAAGCTCCTTTAAATTAAATTAAATTATATATTGCTACAATGAATTTGTTTCAATAGAGAAAGGATTTGAATCATACATGTAAAGGGTTTCCATGTATATACATTTTGGGAAAAACACAATGCAAGAATTTTCCCAAAAATAATTAACTAAAACATAAAATCTTTGACTTATCTATACGATTAAACCTCCATTTTATTTTTTTAACAATGATGGCAAAGACAATTTCTAGCATTTGGCACCTACATGTATTTCAACCTCTATTTTCATAATAAAATAACATAAATGGTCAGAAATGATTAGATCCTTCAAAATGCTTAAAACTTGATATTATAAGAATAAATATCAAGCAATAGATAATGCCAATAGTTCAAACCCATTTCATATGACCTCGATCTTAGGGTTCTCTAGCACACATTTTTACATGATCTTAGAGGCTTTGAAGACATTATGCCTATGAATAATCTACACTTTGGATCTATACTTGGTCAAAAAATAGCTTCCTCAATGTTAGAGTTGTTGCCCTGATCATTACTAGAGGCCAATTCCAAAAAAGAGGGGTAGCGCCATTACAAATCACATAAGTTGAGATATCCTAGTAATACAAAAATAAAAATAAAAATACTTATAAGTTACAACACACTACACACACTAAAAACTTTTAGAAGTCTAAACTGAAATACTTGTTCTAGTAGTGATCATGGTCAATGCTAGAGAAATCAAACCACTTGGCCATGACTTATGTGGCAATAATAATGGTGCACATGCATCAACCTACTTATTATTTGTGTAAATTCTAAAGGGTTTGATGGGAAGATCAATACAATTGACATTTTTCATGAAGATTTGTGTGTCAAAATAGAGGTTATATTCATTTCTTTAGCAGATTAAATTCAATGCATAATACAAATGCCAATAGGATCAAATACTATATTAGTCTTTGTAAGATTATAAATCACTAAAAAATAAAATAAAAACTAAAACCTATACCTCTCACTAGCTATTAGAAAAAATGATATCTATAATTTTAAAATAAAAGACTATAAGAAGACAACTTAAATAAATGTGCTCGATTGTTAATTATATTTGGACTACTAAAAAACTCATTTTTTTTTGGGTAAGATCAAGGATTACCATTTTTTGGCAATTACAAGATGTGTTCAAACTAAAAATATTCTATCGACTAAAAATGAATATAAAAAAACATTTGAAGTTTTTAGAAGCAACAAGTTTGAATATAGTTAAGATTCAATCTTTATTTGACAGATATTGTTTTGTCTACATTACACTAAATAAAGATACTACATATTCAGTTCATACGCACAAAGTGTCATGGAAAGATACCATAGTTTAGGTATTTATGATGCTATGTTCAAATCTACTTTAGGAAAGGGATGGGGTCTTTTTTTTGTGACCTCATCAAATGAAGTTGGTTAATCTTAGGAACTTTGTTCAACACAAAGAATTGCATATTCTAACATTAATTAGACGAATAAGAAATTCTTAATACACATTGCCTTTGTTTAAATTCATTCAAATCATGAAATAATATCCAATCTCAACATTTTTAAATTCAATAAATATCGCTTTTTTATATCAATATTTTAAATTACACTACATACTTATTATCAATATGAAACACAAAATTTTCAATATATATATTCTTAGATAGATACTTTCTCCTATTACAAACTAGGAAACAAACTTGACAGTGACAATTTTGGAAACCCTAATTAACTAATAGAGTTGGACAAACAAACATAATGCTTCCACACAAATTTATGCATCACATTATTTAAGTACAAAAGAGAACAACTAAGAAACATATTTGATTTGGTACGTCCAAACTATGCCAACGTAAGAAGACCAAGTTGGAAACATTTAAAATACACCCAAAGATGTTATTTTATCCATATTAAAGTGAATAATTCACCATTGTTTCAGTGTATTGTCTGTTTATCCAGCACGTTTGACTCTAAATATTAATTAAGTGAAATTTTCCTTGTTTCAGTGTGCATGAATAGTAGTTAATGCTATTTGTGTTTATTGCCCACTTGTTTTGAATTAAAATTAGTGTCAGCCAGTGCTTTTGCCTGGCTTTCTGTATCATCATCACTTATTTTAAATTGAAATTAGTGTCTGCACATACTTTTGCCTGGATTTCTGCATTATCATCAGAACTTTTGAGCACAGTATTCAAACTACATTTAGGAAGGAATTGATCATTACTCACGAGCAGATTCAACTGCAGAATTACTATGATAAATCAGTGTTTTGAACCTTGAATGCTTGTTAATACAATATATATTATAAAATCATTGGTGGGTAGGAATGAAATATAAAATTATTATTGACTCTTTGATTGTTAAAGAGTAACATTTAAGTATGATTGTTAAAGAATGATATTTAAGTAGAGTGGGAATTCAGGTCCAGTCTTTTTTATTGTATTTTGGTATGCGCCACACAGATACTGTTTGTGCTTTACTGTCACTTACTATTAAGATATAAGTAGTATTCATTCGGTCAAAGTTTATTGTAGCTGTCACGTGACCTCATTCCTTACTTTGGTGTTTTAGAATGGATTGAATATCTGTGAACTATTCATCTTAAATTAAAACCAAGAGATCAGTTCTTTCAATTTTATTAAAAACCAGTCAATAGTGGCATAGTGTGATGCTTAAGTTGTGGTTTTGTTGTTCTTGCCATCAAGGTTCAAACCCAATTGAGGTGTTATTGTTGAATGTTTACACTAAGGGAGGAAGTCCCCCATTTGTGATCTTTATGGTTTGGTGCTGCTCTTGTGTCTATGAATTGATCCACGTTGTGGAATTACATTGATTTTGGACTCCCTAATCGGGATCTCTCTTCCTTTAAGGTCTGACACTACTCTTGTGTCTATGAATTTAATCCACATCTGGAATTATAAGTTATTCATGTTGTGTGGTGAATTATTTGATATTGATTTTCAAGTCCCTAACTGAGATCTTTCTCCCTTTAAGGTTTGACACTGCTCTTATGTCTATGAATTTAATCCACATTATGAAATTATAAGTTATTCATGTTGGGGATCTCTCTTGGCTACTAATGGATCTATTTAACATTACTCAACCAAATTACTTACCTATAGTAAGTCAAAGGAACATAAAAGTTAATTTTAAAAAAAAAAACCATTCATATAAGAAAGATGTTTTTTGATTCCGTTTGAGGGAGCTGTGGCAATGACTAGGTGAGATTTGTTAAAAATTCTAAAAAGAAGTCAGATTGGATTATTTGTTATTTGTTAGGGTGTTTCAAATTACTTGTAATTTAGAATTGAAAAAAATAAAAATATAATCTTATGTATATTCTCTTTTGAACTTTGCTCTATTTATCAAACTTTAAAAAAATGTTCTAGAGTTTTTAGAGATAAAATGAGGGTACATATGTTAGAAAATTTAAGGTCTATATTTTAATAAAGTTAATTTAATGATTTAATAATTTATTTTTTGAAGATTAAAGTAGTTTGGAAAGTTATTTTGAAAAGTTTGTACAAATTCATATTATAATACCAAGAAAACAACTTAACATTTCAATTATTATGTCTATGTTTATTATTTACTATTATGGTTTAGTTTTATTTTAAAACTCTAGATTCTGCAATTTCCTTTATGATATGAGAATCCATGACTTAAATCATCAGATGTAGTGGAAGTGTTGTGGGTTTCCTTTTCTCATCCACAACCAATATCTACCTTTAGCATGATTTCATTGCACTACAAAGAGTAGAACCAATATGCAATGGTAAAGTTGGAAGAAATTTTTCATGTAAAGTATGTAGGTAAGAGCAAACAACAATAGCAAGAAACATATAAAGAATTCAAAAGGGAGATTTGAAAAAGAATTTATTGACACAATTGGGAGTCTAAACAACATGACAATTGTTGAGGATGTGATTGGGAGTACAAACAACATGGTGAGAATAGAAAATCCTTGTAGTTAAATTTTCCAATTTGTAAGAAGCTATATATAAAGATATCACTCCTTTTTCGGTGAATACTGCAAACATTTTCAGAGTGATAAGTTTGAAATTTTTGGAGGATATACAAAAGATTCTTGGTACACCTAAGGCTATTGTTAGTGACTATGATCCTATCTTTAATAACAACTTTAAAAAAAATTATTGTCATGTTTGGGTACTCAGTTGACTCATAGCTCTTCATACCATCCTCAATTTGATGGGAAAATTGAGGTTGTTAATAAGTTTTTGGAATGGTATCTACATTGTTTCACTTCAAATAAGTAGTCTCAATGGGTAGATTGGCTACCACTAGCAGAATGGTGGTTAACACTTTCTCCCATAGTTCATAAAAATGTATCCATTTATGGCACCATATGGATATCATCCTCCATCCATCACATCATCATTGAGTGTGTCACCAAGAGTTCGGGTTGTGGAGGACCACATGCATCATCAACAATAGGTAATTTTAGGACTCAAAGAGAATCTAGCCATGACAAAAAATCAAATGAAGTAGTAGTTTGACCAACATTGTAGTGAAAGGAGTTTTGAAGTTGGGGACTGAGTTTTCTTAACCTTGAAGCCTTGCGATTTTTTTATTTAAGAAACAAACAAATAAAAACATGTTGTCCCCAAAATATTATGACCCATACCAAATCATGCAAAAGTAGGAAGTGGACCACCTGTAGACACTTAAAAATGTCCTGAATGATATCATGCACTCGAATAAGATATACTAACATCATTTCCTCCTAAAACCCATCCTCTTTTCGCTTAATTGATTAAATTTTCCTAGCTATTTAATTAATTATGTTATTTTTGTCTGTTAACCTAATTAATCCAATCAGGGTAATTCACCCTCGAGCGGGTGCAAAATGATGGGTAGCCAATTTGTGGCCAATTTTTTTTAATTTTTTTGAAAGCTCATAACGCGAGCACATTATAACGCGCTCACATTATGACTTGGTGTGATGAGGCTGAGGCTCGACCACAACGAGCCCATAATGTGAGTGCATTATAACGCACTCGTGTTATGACCTATTAAAAGAAAAAAAAAGAAATTGAATTCATTCTAACTTGTGACTGTGTTTTTTTCTTGCCTACAGCCAAAACCCCAATTTTCCGCGCTCGCATTCTGGGAGGAGCTATTTTGGAAAATTCTTTATCAACGGTTGTTGTTTCATTGCTAGGATGCCACCACGTCAATGCGGAGGTCTGAGAGGTAAGCATTGTTTTTGTTTTGTTTTTTGTTTTGTTAGTTTTAGGTTGTTTTTGATATTTAGTTTTTGAATTTGTAGGAGATGTTAATCAACTTGCAAACCCTCCTCAAAATCCTCAACAAGCACAACAACAACAAGAGGAACAAAATCCTCAACAAGCACAATAAGAACAACAACAAAAAAACCTCAAGTTAATCAACCACAACCTCAATCTCCTCCACCAATCCCTCAACATCCTCCTTACACTTAGCAAATATTAATGAGTGAAATTGAGAACAATAAAAAAAAAATTGAGGATTTAATCAGGAGGTTGAATGATCCAAATGGTTCAACCACATAAAGAATGACCCTGGAAACTTCACTGAAAGAAATGTTAAAACATGTAGATTCAATCAACAAACAATTAACTGGTTGGCAGGGTAGGAGGTAGGAGGCTAGGGCTTATTACCAAGATAAATAATCATATAAAGATGTAAAAGATTTAAAAATTGTACAAAAGGTGATTTGTGCTCATTATTCACTGACCGCGGTCAAATGCAAATCTTAGCCTCAATGCGAAAAGGTTTCCTATTCATTGGTTCCACCACCAATAGATTAGGAACTTTTTTTTGGGATAGGTGGTACATGATTTTTAATTACCCACCATGCAACAATTGTGAAGTCCCACAATATTTCCTTACGAAACTATACTATGAGTTCATCTTGAACAAAATCCCAAATTATTTTGATATGAGGGACTTCTAGGGGAGAGGTGGGGGGTCAGCTCAAGATAGACCTGGTGCATAGCAGGATCCTATGCGGCAAAGGAGACAACCTGTCGCTAGGCTGCCTCATAAGCACATCATTATCCCTTCTGTCACGAAGGAGAGTGACGATGTAGAGACTTTGCAGCCCATTAGCTCTTTGACCTAGAGTGTCATCCAACATGCCTGCCCTATTCTATAGCGCCATCAAGGGGAGTCTTCGAGTGGTGGGCTTCGATCCCATTTGTGTCAATCTTGCAGGGTGACTTGTTCATATGACCCCACTGACACTCAGGAGGCTGCTATGCATGATCCGTCTGCAACTATGGAGATGGCAAGGGCAGCTGACATTTTGCATGAGGCCTATGGAATTGATACTCAGGTAAAATTTAACATGTTCATTGAATTTAATTTATTAAATTTTGATTTTGAAACACAAGATTAACCAATTTAGTTTTATGATTTTAATAAAATTGCAGGGTCACAATGTTGATACTGGATACACCGGCCCTACACCTGCTTATTTCTCCACTGCACCTATCGTTGAGGTATGTAACTAGTAAAAACATAAATTTATTACATGTTAATATCATTGTTTTATGAATGGTATTTTAATATGTGATTTTAGATGTTGAATAGGCTAATATTGGAGGTTTCGAGGGAACACCTCCTAGTGCCAATGGATTTAGTCAAACCTACATGCAGGTCATAGAATAAAGAGTTTAACTAATGAATTGTACTTAATAGATTTGTGTAGCTTATATTCATATTGTTGATTACGTTGCATTGCACATCTTTCAAACTCAAAGCATTACTTCACATTCCATAACTAATAACTAGATGTTGATAGATGAAAAAATTTCAACTACAATATAGTTGTTTAGAAAGTAAACATAAGTAGTGATGCAATTAATTCACAAAGCATAAGTAATAAGTAGGAGTAGCTTCCAATTGCATTTGCTGGTCATGGCATTCCATGAGACCACTTTTTACTAAGGTATCTTTTCAAACAGTTCACTATCTTGTCTATGCTATGGATGCTTGGAAGGAATATATGAAAGCATAATAGTAAGCAATATCATAGACAAGGAAATGAGTTGTTTGAAAAAAATGCCTCAAAGAAATGCAGTCTCATGGTGATGTCCATCACCATGAGACCCAATTTCTTTGAGGCACTTTTTTAAACAACTCACTGCCTTTTCTATGCTACCACATTTTCCATACATGTCTACCAAAGCATTTTATCAAAAATTTCATTTCCTCACTGCTATGGCTAAAAGCTTAAAAAGGTGCTTTCCAACAAACTATGGATGCTTGGAAAAAATCTATCAAAGCATAATAGTAAGCAATATCATAGACAAGACAATTAGTAGTTTGAAAAAATGCCTCGAAGAAATGCGGTCTCATGGTGATGGAATGCCATTCCATCACCATGAGACCACATTTCTTCAAGACGTTTCTTCAAATAACTTACCACCTTTTCTATGATACCACATTTTCCATACATGTGTACCAAAGCATTTTATCAAACTACTCACTTCCTTGCTGCTATGGCTAAAAGCCTAAAATAGGCACTTTCCAACAAACTATGGATGCTTGGAAAAACTTCTATCAAAGCATAATAGTAAGCAATAATACCATAGAGAAGGCAATGAAATGTTTGAAAAAATGCCTGAAAGAAATGCGGTCTTATGGTGATGGAATGCCATGACGTGCGTTTGTTTGTAATGGCATTCTATCACCATGAAACCCCATTTCTTTGAGGCATTTTTTCAAATAGTTCACTGCTTCTCTATGCCACCACAATTATCGTACATGTCTATGAAAATATTTTATCAAACGATTCATCGGCTTGCTACTATGGGTAAAAGCCTAAAAATATGTGCTTTCGAACAAGATATGGATAGGGAAAATAGTAAGCATGATAGTCATAAATATATAGTTTAATAAGCACTCAAAATTTTATTCATTATCTCATACATTATAAGTCATGACGTGGATCTCTATTGTAGTTTTTCGTGAATGAATAATTTGTTGTTTTATTTTTAGATGTTGCAAGTGGAAGCACCTCCAAATGTTCAGATGGAATTGGACATCGGTGTTTCATTTTCTATAGAATCCTCGATGGCTCTGACAGGGGAGGTATGAGGAAAATTACATAATTTCAATTTACATTCGTTGTTATAGATGTTAGTGAAAAATCAAACCATTATTGATTCAAAGTTTAATTTCTATTTGGATGGTTTATACAGGGCTTCAACACACCTCAACATGGGCATTTGAATATTTCCCTCGTGGAGAGTGATCATCAAATGGCGGTAAGTGAATATTTTGTTAAATATATCATTCTTTAATGTAATATATATATTAGTGTCTTTACTTCTTATTGTAACAGATAAGACTTGACCAAGAACTAAACCCTAGGAGTAGCACCAGGAGCACTCCTCGATTGCAGCATAAATGAGTGATAGACGTATTGCCATCTGATCGACAAGCAAAGGGAAAGAGTTTATTTTGAGAGCATGGAGAGTGATGACTTTTGATTCCAAAGCCCTTTGTTGTATTCCTATATGGCATTTTTGTACATATTTTGTATTGGATATATTTGACATTGTATGCCTATATGGCATTCTCGTAAGCCTATATAGCTATTTTGTACCTATCTTTTATATTTATATCAACATATATTGATGTATGCCTACATGGATATTTGGTTATTACAAATATTTTTGATCGATGGTGTCCATATTTGCATTATAAATCCATGGTTCAATAGATATGAGTTACGTGTGTTCAAGTGTATTACTTTAAAAATTACGTGCATACTTTGTGACTTACGTGTATTCTAATGTATATTTTTCAATTTACGTGTTTTCATGTGTATACCTTGTATTCATGCATATACTTTGTATTAATTTGTGTATACTATGTATTCGTGTGTATACTTCAAGGCTTACATGTTTTTGAGTACTTGTGCTTCCCTTATTCACATGTACATGCTTGAATTATTCACATGTATACTTATTAATTGGTTAGCCCTAGCATCGATCATTGTTGTCCATCATGGTTTGTCTTGAATATTAATTGATTGATGCTAAACAACTTTATTAGAGGATGCTAAACAACTTCAATATTTCTAGGAATACTAGTAGAGTTACAAATTCCAAAATTGCACAAATTGAAAAGAAAAGATTAATTGTAAATAAATGCACTGATTATTAACTTGATAATTGATTAAGAATGAAAAAAAATATATCAAGACATGAGCCTTCTAGAATGGCAACTGCCAACTAGAAAATAGGAAAAGTAATCCCAATACTTTGAAAGTAATAATCCACCCAAAATTGCAATGGGAGAGAAGTGATGAAAAGCAGGGAGGCCTTCAATTGCCAATCACAAATTCAACTGATTTCAACAAGCCTTCAATTTCCAAAGCCCTAACTAGGGTGATTCCCTTTACAACTTCACTATTTTCCTTGTAGGTCTACAGACCTAGTTGTTGAGATTAATGGATGATGCACAACCGTTGAAGCTCTAGAATCTTCAATGAAGGACTTTAGCCATGAAAGATAATCAACCACAAAGAGAAGTGTTGCAACAATGGAATGTTGATTAAAGATTCTATATTGATAATATGATTGATATGATATCAATATGATATGATACAAATGAACAAGATTCCTGATTAAATAGGCAAGAGGTAAACCCTAATATGCATGAGATGTTGCCACGTGTTATAATCTAACAACATGTGACAACATGTGAACCCTATGGTGATGATCATTAAATGCTGAGATAAGTTCTAGAAGGAATCTTATCCCACTTACTAGGAAGGGAATATTATCCCATTTATTAAATGATGCAACCTAGGACTAAATGATTTATGACCTAAGTTAACTTATGCTAGTGTAATAATTAATTAATTAATTACACCAACACTAGTTTCTTGAACCTATCTCACAACTCCACTCTCAAACCCATTAACCAATTATATTTTTAGATACCCTTTAAGGCATACCAAAACATATCTCAAAATCTCATATAACTCTTTTGGAACAAATCCCTCAAACTGATGCTTTTACGATGTCCCCTTAAGCCAAATAGACCTAATTTACAAAGCAACTCTCCTCTAAACAAACTGTCAACCCAAAATACCTATGGATAGTCATTTACTAGTCTATAAAACCACTAAATCTACAACTTTTAGCTAGTGAACTGCTGACTAAGTCCTCTTTATGCAAAACCCTCATTTTTAGCAAGTTACAAAGGGATTTACTAAAAATCCCACTTCCCAACTTATTTACACTTCAAAAATGCATCAAACATGCTTTAAATGGCTTGTGCATGCTTAATCTATCAGAAAAATTTGCTGCCCCAAGATTTTTCCTCACCTACCCACCTTTAACCATTAAATTTCACTCAAAACATTCAAATTTGACAACTAGGGCATCATGCCCAAACCCCCAAATGACCTCACCTACTCTCAAAACCATTTAATCAACTAAATCCTACCATATTAGGCACATTCCACTCAACTACAGGAGTTACAATAAGTGGAATGGACCATAATCACATTTTTATGTCTTCAAAACCTTAAAATTGGAGTTTTAGACCCGCCTACAGGGAAAGTTCAATAAGATCCTATAACCCCAATAGGAATGCCTCAAACTCAGTAAAAATTATAGATAGGACACTAAAACAACAATTCAAATCAATTTGGAGTCACCATCAGGTCGTACAGGCCGTGCACTACTTTGCAACAACAATATTCAATAAAAAAGATATAAAATTTCAATGAAAATAGGAGCTTTATTATTCAATCTTTTAGAAAACCTCCAACAACCTTCATCCATTGAGTTTCCAACATATTGTAAATCTTAACCAACCTATTACAACTTTCGAACCGCCCTTTGAATTCCCATGACCGTTGGGCTTCCTCAATTTTACATTTTTTTTACACTTTTACAACTTTCAATATTGCACTTTTGACAATTTTGCAAAAATGTGACAATATAAACTCAATGACTCCTAATTACCTATTAGATGGTCTATTAGGACCTTTTTGAATTGAAAAAAACTCAAACACACCTAAAACTATGAAAATACCTCATTTCACAATATTAATGCAATGCATTTGGTGCCCTTGCACCAAGAAGGCTTATTTAAAATCCTTGAGCAATGTATTTCCTAATGCTCCCTTGTTCTTACATATCTCAATTCAGTTTAATCCAAAGAGTTCCATGAAATGGTTTATCTAAAAGAAAAAAACACATTTCCAATTGGTATTCCATGAAATGATTTATAAAAAGATTCCAATATATTTAATCCTTTGATTGGAACAATTCAATTAAGCAAATGATACATAATCTTCACAACACTTGCAAAACATAATATTCATAGTAGATGAAGTAGTGTTTTGGTGTGAAAAAGGACCATGCCAAGCATAAACTTACCTATCGGGATGCGTTGGAGCAGTTTGTTTGGTCACACAAATTATAAAACGAAAGTTGCACCACTTTGCAACTTTATACTACTTGTATTTGACACTTTTTCCATCAAGTGAAAACTGGACACCATGGGAAAATGACTCTGAGATAAAAAAAAACTGACAGAGGTTATTATAGAGGGGTGCAACATGATCTTGTAGGCTCATACAGAGAGTTTGTAAGCATCATGGATTTTGAGTAATAACCCGTCAAAGATTGCTTCCCTTTTGCACTTTGGACCCTTAAGGGATCGAGCTAGTTGACCGTAGCTCAAAACGATTCCACACACATTTGGGTGCGAAAGAAGACCATTCCTAGTGTAAACGTACCCATCTGAATGTGTTGGAACAATCTGTTTGGTCACACAAGTTGTAGAACGAAAGTTGCACCACTTTGCAACTTTCAACTAGCATTTGACAACTTTTTCCCCAAGTGAAAATTTTCCACCACGAGAAAATGCCTCTGAGATAGCAAAAACTGAGAGAGGTTATTGTAGAGGGGCACAACATAATCCCATAGGATTAGATGAGAAGTTTCTAAGTGTCACAGTATCCAAGTAACATGTAGTTTGCAACCATTTTGCACTTTAGACTTTTAAGGGATCAATTTGGTTGAACATAGCTCAGAGTGATTTCGCATGTTTGGGTGCGAAAGAGGACCATGCCTAGTGTAAAAATACCTATTTAGACTTGTTGGAACAATCTGTTTGGTCACAGGAGTTGTAGAACGAAAGTTTCACCACTTTGCAGCTTTTAACTACTTACATTTGACAACTTTTTCCGCAAGTGAAAATTCGTCACCATGAGAAAATGCTTCCGTGATAGAAAAAAATGAGAGGTTATTGTAGAGGGGTCCAATTCAATCCCATAGAATTAGTCAAGAAGTTTCTAAGAGTCACAGTATCCGAGTAACAACATGTTGAAGTTTGCAGCCATTTTACACTTTGGACTCTTAAGGGATTGATTTGGTTGAATGTAGCTCAGAGTGATTTTGCATATTTGGGTGTGAAAGAGGACCATACCTAGTGTAAAAATACCTATTCATATGCGTTGGAATAGTCCATTTGGTCACACGAGTTGTAGAATGAAAGTTGCACCACTTTACAACTTTCAACTACTTGCATTTCCCAAGTGAAAATTCGCCACCACGGGAAAATGCCTCTGAAATAGTGAAAAACGATAGAGGCTATTGTAGAGGGGCCCAATGCAATCCCATAGGAATAGAGAAGAAGTTTCTAAGCATCACAGTATCCGAGTAACAACATGTTGAAGTTTGTAGCCATTTTGCACTTTGGACTCTTAAGGGATCGATCCGGTTGAACGTAGCTCGAAACGATTCCGCATGTTTGGGTACGAAAAAGGACCATACCTAGCATAAACATACCTATTCAGATTCATTGGAATAGTTTTTTTGGTCACACGAGTTGCAGAATGAAATTTGCACCACTTTGCAACTTTCAATTACTTGCATTTGACAAATTTTTCCCCTAGTGAAAATTCACCACCACAGGAAAATGCCTCTGAAATAGCAAAAAACAAGAGAGGTTATTGTAGAGGGGTGCAACTTGATCCCAAAATCTTAGACGATAAGTTTCTAAGCATCATGGTATCCCAATAACAACATGTTGAATTTTGTAGTCATTTTGCACTTTGGACTCTTAAGGAATTGATTTGGTTGAATGTAGCTCAAAGTGATTCCGTGTGTTTGGGTGTGAAAGAGGACCATGCCTACTGTAAAAATACCTATTTGGATGTGTTGGAATAGTTTTTTTGGTCACACGGGTTGCTGAACAAAAGTTACACCACTTTGCAACTTTCAACTACTTCATTTGACAACTTTTTTCCCAAGTGAAAATTTGCCACCACGGGAAAATGCCTCCAAGATAGTGAAAACTGAGAGAGGTTATTGTAGAGGGGCCCAACATGATCCCATAGGATTAGACGAGAAATTTCTAAACATTATGGTATTTGAGTAACAACATGCTAAAGTTTGCATCCATTTTACACTTTGGACTCTTAAGGGATAGATCTGGTTGAACGTAGCTCAGAGCAATTCCGCGTTTTGAGGGTATATGGTTAAGGGAGTAGGGTAGAGAGGGAGGGATGGATGGAGGGAGATATGGAGGGAGAAGTGAGATAGAGAGAAGGAGAGAAGAGGGAGGGATGGATGGAGGGAGATATGGAGGGAGAAGTGAGATAGAGAGAAGGAGAGAAGAGGGAGGGATAGACATATATGAGGGGTGACGATCCAATGTATATGGTAGAGGGTTGAGAATTGAGGGTATAGTGTTGAGGACCTATAGGGTTGATGGTTTAGGGTATTGGATTGAGGGTATAGGGTTGAGGGTAGGGGGTAGAAGGCTTAAGGGTTTAGGATTGAGGGTTTAGGGTTTAGGGTATAGGTTTGAGGGTAAATGGTTGAAGGATTAGGGTTGAGGTCCAATGTATAGGAGTACTAGAAATTATAGGGTTGAGAGTTTAGGGTTTAAGGAGTTCAGGGGGTTAGTATTAAGGGTTGAGGTAGAAAGTTTTAAGAGTAGAAATTTAGAAATTAGGAGTTGAAGGTATAGGGTTGAGGATGAGGTTAAGGTCCATTGTATAGGTAGAGGATATAGGGGTTGAGGATTATGGTTTAAGGGTAGAGAGTATAGGGTGAGTTGAGGGTTTAAGGGTTGTGAGGATTAGGGTAGAGAGTTTACTTAGGATTTAGGGTTTTAAGGGCTAAAGGGATTAGGAGTTGATAGTAGAAATTATTGGGTTAAGGGTAGAGGTAGAGGTTTAGGATTTAGGGTTTAAGAGGTTGAGGAGTTTATAGTTTTAGGGTTGAGGATTAGGGTTGAGGGCACTATGGTTGAAGGATTAAGTTGAGGTCAATATATAGGGTAGAATTATAGGGATTGAGGTTTAAGTTTAAGGAGTTGAGATTTTGAGGGGATTAAAGGTTGAGGTTGAGAATTGAGGGTTGAGGGTTTAATGTATCGATAGATGATGATAGATGGTTTAAGGGTTGAGGTTTAAGGTTAAGGAGTAGAGGATTGAGGGTATGGGGTTCAAGGATTAGGGTTGAGGGTCCAATGTATAGGGTAGAGGGTATAGAGGTTGAGGGATTATGGTTTAAGGGTAGAGAGTAGAGGTTATAGGGTAGAGGGTTTAAGGATTGAGGGATTAAGGGTTGAGGGTTGAGGGATTAGGGTAGAGATTTTACTTTGGTTTTAGGGTTTAAGGGTTAAGGGATTAGGGTTGAAGGTAGAGGGTATTGGGTTAAGGGTAGAGGGTAGAGGGTAGAGGGTAGAGGGTTTAAGGCTTTAGGGTTTAAGGGTTAATGGTTTAGGGTTGAGGAATTAGGGTTGAGGGTACATATGGTTGAAGGATTAGGGTTGAGGGTCTAATGTATAGGGTAGAGGGTATAGGGTTTGCGGGTTTAGGGTTTAAGGGTGAGGGTTGATGGATTAAGGGTTGAGGGTTTAATGTATAGGGTAGAGGGTAGATGGTTTAAGGGTTGAGTGTAGAGGATTGAGGGTATAGGGTTCAAGGATTAGGGTTCAGGGTATAGGGGTTGAGGGATTAGGGTTTAAGGGTTGAGGTTAGAGGGTAGAGGTAGAGGGTTTAAGAATTAAGGGTTGAGGGTTGAGAATTGAGGGTTGAGGATTTAATGTATAGGGTAGAGGTTAGAGTGTTTAAGGGTTTAGGGTGTAAGGGTTGAGGGATTAGGGTTTAAGGGTATTGGGTTGAGGGTAGAGGGTAGAAGGTTTAAGGGTTTAGGGTTGAGGGTAGAGGGTTTAGGGTATAGGTTTGAGGGGTTAGGGTTGAGCGTCCAATGTATAGGGTTGATGGATTAGGGTAGAGGGTAGAGGGTACTGGGTAGAGGGTTTAAGGGTTGAGGGTTGAGAGTTTAAAGTTGAGGGTAGAAGGTTTAGGGTTGAGGGTATTGGGTATTGGGTTGAGGGAAGAGGGTAGAGGGTAGAGGGTTTAAGGGTTAATGGTAGAGAGGGAGAGAGATAATGGTTTATGGTTTAGGGTTAAGGGTAGAGGGGAGAGAGATAGAGGGAGTGAGTGAGAGAGATAGACCTAAGAGAGGGAGAGGGGGTGGCAGGGAGAGACTTGAGAGAGAGAGAGTTTAGGGTTGAGGATAGAGGGGGGAGAGATAGAGGGAGTGAGTGAGTGAGAGAGAGAGGGAGGGAGTGGGAGAGAGATAGAGGGTAGAGGGTTAGGGGTTTAGGGTTTATGGTTAAAGGTAGAGGGGAGAGATGGAGAGACCCCACTAGCTTTCCAAGTAAATCACCATGAGACCCCATTTCTTGGACCCATTTTTTCAAATAGGCCAAGTTAGGTTGCCAATTTGGTGAAATTGGAAATGTACTGGCCTGTTTGAAAAAATGGGTCCAAGAAATGGGGTCTCCCAGTGATTGCCCACTAGCTTGCCAATTTGGTGAAATTGGAAATGTAATGGCCTATTTGAAAAAATGGGTCCAAGAAATGGGGTCTCTCGGTGATGTCATAAATCACTGGTAGACCCCATTTCTTTGACCCATTTTTTCAAATAGACCACTACATTTCCAATTTCACTGAATTGGTAGGGTAGAGGGTTTAATGTAGAGAGAGGGGAGAGAGATAGAGGGAGTTAGAGAGAGAGAGGGAGTGAGAGAGAGATATAGGGTAGAGGATTGGAAGATAGAGGGTAGAGGTTTAATGGTAGAAGGTAGAGGGTTAAGGGTAGAGGGGAGAGAGATAAGAGTGAATGAGTGAGAGAAAGAGAGACTTAAGAGAGAGAGAGGGGGTAGGAGGGAGAGAATTGAGAGAGAGAGAGGGAGGGAGTGGGAGAGAGATAAAGGGTAGAGGGGAGAGGGGAGAGAGATCGAAGGAGTGAGTGAGAGAGTGAGAGAGAGAGACTTGAGAGAGGGAGAGGAGGTAGGAGGTAGACACTTGAGAGAGAGAGGAAGGGAGTGGGAGAGAGATAGAGGGTAGATGGTAGAGGGTGTTGGCCTCCTACAATGATCTTAATAACTAGGCCTTTATAGCTATGATTCAGAGATTGGACATCTAACTTGAATATCCATTTCAATCATCCCGAAGGTGCATTTAACTTGTCAACCCAAGGATGTGAACTTGAAATGGGTAGCACAATATGTGCACTAGGAACTCAAAGTAGCCATTCCATTCTACAGCTAAGGAACACACAACATTGAAAGTAAATTGCTTGAAAAGGAATGAAACAAATGTTGAACATCAATCAATGAATATGATAAGCTGAAATGCATAACAAGAATACAAATCTGAGCAACAAATAGGGCACTGATATGTTTGCTTTGGCTGCAGGAATAGTCACATAATGAAATTCTAGTGGCTGCAGGAACAATCGGTGCCATATTTCTAACTAAATACTAAACAACAAGTAATACTAAACTAATGCTAAACTAAGAAGATGGACTACTCAACAAGTGGGCCCCCTTGGATAAGTATCCTCTAAAACTAATGAAAAATCAGATGTTCAAACTTAGAACTTTATTTTATTCACTGTGAATCATGAGTACAAAAGAGTAATGTTATCTATATTACTAAAAACTGGAGAGTGCAAGTACAATATCAAATCATGCAACCTATTGAAGAAGGAGCATCATATCATTATTTATACTAACAGCTAAATGAGACAATCAACTCCACGACTAGGAGGACACCATTTAGGGAAAATAAAGGAAATGGAGCAATGGTGGTTACGTGTGCATGGAATCTAGTCAGACATGTAGGTCCAAATGCAGATTCAACTCAGCAGTAATACCCGTGCATGCTCGATCATTAAAGTCCACTACAAGGTGATTACATTCAGTTGCATGAAAAATATTTTGTTTTCAGTCTCCTTTGACTTGGAGCGATTCCTTTGCTAGACGTTATGGTGCATGCCCAACTGACGATGTCTTCCTTAACTTAGTCTATTAAATCTGCATGGTAAAGTCAGTACACATAATAATTGTACATCTATAACCACCTTAAGGAAGATTCATTAACCACATACAAAATCAATATAGATAATCCACATATTATGCAAAATGTCATTAAAGCTTGCAGAGATAGGATTAAGTCGAATGTCAATAGTTTGAGGGAAACATTATGAAAATAACGACATTTAATATTAAAGTCCATAACATCTACTAGCAAATAAACTATAGATTCTACCCAAAATTGGACCAAAAACTAGGCTCATCACTCCCCCCAACCTAACATTTCGTTGGTCCTCCAGCAGGGGAAGGGTTGTTCTTCTGCTTGGTCAAAGCTTTGAAATTTGCAATTGATAGTTGTTCAACATTAGTGGTTGCAGTGAATGAATCAGGATCCCAATAGAATCTTCCCAATCTGTCAAATATGTTCCATCTCTACTTTTTTGAAGCAATGTCATACTGGTAGAATCTGAAGTTTAGCACAGGCCACATGAGTATGGGTGGCTGGAAAGTCAAGGGAAGCCAATACTACCCCTGAGTTCTCCCAATCTAAATATACCTATCAATCCTCTTTAGTGCTGCAGCATAGTTGTGGATGGAATGAGGCTCAACTTGCTTCAGCTCATCAATAGGCTATTCCATCTTTGTGATAGACATCTTTTCATAGTTTCCTCCTTTGCTATTGTATTTACCTCATACTCACTGTAAGATACTCAATCCAAGGAATAATCTTGTTGCCATAACTAGGTCTGAGAAGCATTCTGTACCATTCTCTGTAAATATCCCTTGGGTTGCTTGATTCGGCTCTAACGGGCAGAGGGATATCAGACTCCAATTGCTTATAATCTCCATGTTGTTGTCCCTAACTAATCTCATTTTGTACCCAAGACATAAATTCCCTCAATTGGACATCCCTAACATACAACATTGGGTTCCAATCATGGTGTTGAGTTACAACAAAATTATGCAAATAAAACTCACACAACAAATTCTTCATTTTAGGGGAGGCAATCCTATAAGCATTGAAAAATTCCATAGGGGTGTCAATAGAAGGATTCAAATATAAGGCAATCCTTGATAGCTTAAAAGAGAGATACTTCTCTTTCAGGAGCAAAGCATAGACCCTTGGAGGGGTCCTACATTCCAAAATTTGTGGTGCCAAAGTTGCCATATCATCCACCCCCTGCTTCAGGGTGGCAATTTTTGCATCTTTATCTTCAATTTCCCCATCCTTCTTTTGAATTTCCTTCTTCAATTTTTGTTTTTCCTTTTTCCATTCTTCCTCCCTTCTTTTTATTTCTTTCCATAAATTCAAAATTGTTGCATGTATTGTAAAATAAGGAGGATTATGAATTCCTACCAATCTTCTTGTCGATGGCGACTCCTCATATGGCACTATCTGCATGGACTTAGGCTGTCCAATTATCTCTGGCTGTAGGGGTACTGTTTCTTCTTTGGCCTTTTACTGCAAGCACTCTCGTTCTTATTCTTGTTGTGGCTGTAGGAACTCTTGCTCTAGTTCTGGCTGTTGCTGCAGGACATCCTGCTGCAGGACTTCTTGCTACAGGACTTCTTTCTCATGCTCCAAGAAATCTTGATTTTCCTCAAACTCTTTTGCAATGTTAGCAAGATCGGTCAGTGTTATATTTTTTTCTCTCCCAAATATATCTTCTTCTTTGACATTCTCCTACCCCATTGGAGCTTTAGGGTCCTCGTGTGATGTCTCACTAGGCTTAGGGATTTCTTACGGAGGTGTACCAATCAAAGGCCCAGTTGGTCTTGATTTCATGGGAAGTTTCTCATGCTTTCCTTTGGCTACAGGATGAATAGTGTTAGTCTTCCTCTTTTTAGAACTTGACACCTTTCTTTCTACAGGCTGTGTTTTGGCGTTTCCTTTTCTCATTTCTACTTATCTCTTATGTGCCCTAGTTTTCATCAGGGTTTCAAGTGGAATGTCATCATCATAATCGAAGGAATTTTTTTCTTTTTCTGAGTGCTCTATTCCAGAAGAACTAATTTCTATGGTTTCTTTTGTTGTAGGAGGATTCACACAAGATCCAACACTAGAGGTTGAAGCATCAAGAGGGGCTTCAGCTGTGCTCAATCTCCTACTAGACCTATGGGGTTGAGGTAAAGCCCTAGGTTGCAAGTGCTCAGGTCTAATTTGATCAACATTTATAAATTCTTCCCAGGTTATTGCAGATACATCATGCAAAGACTTTTCAACCAACAATTTAATCAAACAATGGTGGGAAACAAAATTATTGCTACCTTTTTGAGTCTCGGCCCCCATGATTGAGAGAAGATTGTATAACATGTTGGGAACATTCATCCTCCTTCCGTGCCTCATGTGATTCAAAATATTGAAGTGTACAAAATGGAAATTTGACTGGCAACCCTCACAGGTGATGTATTTGATAACATAAACAACTTTCTACTTCCATGGCTCGAGCAAAGACATTCTCTTTGTACCCTATTTATCAATACTCAATGGGGGGTCGTTTGGCTCTGTAAATTTGGCCCTGGCTGATCTAGTGTCTCCGGAGGCAGGGTAATTTTTACCATCAGCTGGTAACCTTGTGACCTCTGCAATTCTTTTCTCAATTGTCACAATTTCCAACCCTTTTACCATGGCTTTCCCTTTAGAAAATGTCTAGGCGAATTCAAGGGCAATGCCTTCATCAAAGCTATCCAACTTCAGGAAGTAATCTGACCATCCACAATTTTTAAATTTGGCCAAGTATTATGCATCTTGCAATAAAACACCATGCACTATGGGTTCATTTCGAATTAACCCACCTCCCATTTTTTGTATTCAAACAAATGCTCTACAACTTCTTTCTTGCAATTCTCATCTAAAAATCAAGTTCACTTTCCTGCAGTACCTGCTAAATTTCCAGTGCCAATATCGATTGAATTTTCTTTTCTTTCTTTTACCTTTTTTCTTGTAGCTAAAGATTACGACAGGGGCAATAATGGAAAGAAAAAGGAGCGATAAATGGGAATTACGATGGGAAGAAATAGCTGTTGTAGTTAATGCCACTTCACACATGCAAGCCGTCCTCTCACTCAGATTTCAAATCAACTCATTTTAAATTTGTTGACGTAGCCTAGCATAAATTGACACGTGGACAATATATTTACATCGTTTTCTTTCCCCTCCCCCCAACCTCAATTTGGACATGTGTCCACACATGCGAGATGAGAGAGGTGATTTGATAGGGAATGATGGAATTTTATGTAAACTTCTATACTAACGTATAATGATTAAATGAACACACTTAAAAGATGATTAAAAATAGCAATTAATTAACACATACCTGAATGTGTGGAATATTTTCTGCAAAGATCATGGAGAAAGTACTGTTCACCTTGTGGGAATAAATTGAGCAATTAATGAAAATGAAGTGGAGTGATGTGAGGTGGAATGAAGTGATGGAAGAGAGAGAAAGGTGGTGATGGATGGGTGGATGGGAAGATGGGTGAAGAAATGGACTTCCATGCAAGTGAAAGTCTTTATTATGAGAGAGTACATACCTTAATTATCCAAAAGGAGGGATGCTAGGTCCATTCCTTTTGACTGCAGGAAGTTCAGGTGTCGAATGCTGGGTGAATTGTTGCAGAAACTCTTCTTTGGAAACTGGCTTGTGATATAATCTGAGGCGATGAGCATTGACAAGTAATTTGAACATGATAGGGTCAATGGTAGGAAGCTAAAAAACTCCATTAGGGAAGACCTTAGCAACTTCATATGGTCCTAGCCACCTTGTCTGCAATTTTCCTACATTGTCTTGGTATCTTGAGTCATAGAGCAGGGCCCAATCTCCTGGTTGGAATTTCTTGTCCTTGATAAATTTTTCATGCCACTTGATTCCCTGACTCTGCACCACTTCTATATGCTATAGGGATGCTCTTCTTATCTCATCCAAAACATTTAGCTGCATGATTCTTTCTTTTTGTGCCTTAGAAATATCCATCCCCAAATCTACTGCAGTTCGCATAGTATTATATTCAAATTCAACTGGCATCATAGTTGTCTTTCCATACAACAACTCAAATGGGGTGAAGCCTGTAGTTGTTTTCTAGGTTTTCCTATAGGTCCAAACAACTTCTGATAATCTCTTTTCCCAATCCTTTCTATGAATAACTACTGTTTTATTCAGAATGGCTTCGATCTCTCTATTGGTCACCTCAACTTGGCCATTAGCCTATGGGTGATAAGGAGTATATTTTTTGTGCCTTATGTTGTACTCATTAACTAGTGTTGCAACAAGGGTTGATGTGAATTTTCCCCCTTGATCAGTCACTATTTCTCTTGGGACTCCATATCTTGTGAAAATCTCCTCATAAAGAAACTTTGTAACCTTGTTATCTCTTGCATGCTTCATGGCTTTAACTTCTACCCATTTTGTCACATAATCAATGCATACCAATATATAAGACTTACCATTTGATGGAAGGTCAATGGGTCCCACAAAATCCAATCCCCACTTGTCAAAGGGATTGATTACTACCTGAGGGAACAGTGGCATCTCATCAGACCTGGTTGGTCTTCCCATTCTTTGACATCTATCACATTTTTTGGTATACCTTCCTGCATCCTTGTGGAGTGTTGGCCAGTAATATCTTATGTTCAAAACCTTCATTATTGTCCTCTTGGCTGCAAAGTGTCCTCCACATGGTCCCTTGTGGAATGCATGAAATTTTTTATATGTCTCATCTTCTCTTACACCCCTCCTCATGACATGGTTAGGTTCAGTATAAAACAAACATCCAAAAATCCAAGAGAAAGGAATTTTTTTTCAATGAGTGCCCTTTTCTCTCTTGGAGAGAAGTGAGAAAGAATTCTACCTGTGACCAAGTAATTGGCTATGTCAACATACCAGGGTGTTTGTACACTGAGGGAGAATAGATGCTCATCATGGAAAGAGTCATCTATGGGATGATTATCTTCTGATGTAGTTAGCCTTGAAAGAAAATCTGCAACAACATTGGCCTTTCCTGGCTTATCCACAATGCTTATATCAAACTATTGCATCAACAATAACCATCTTGTCAATCTACCTATGATCAAAGGTTTATTCATGAGATATCTAATGGTTGCATCATCAGTGTGCACAAATATTTGGTAGCCTGTTATGTAATGTCTAAATTTGTTCAGTGCATAAATTACTTCCAACATTTCTTTTTCTATCACTGTATAATTGAATTCAGCTCCTTGTGAATTTTTGCTGACAAAGTAAATGGTGTTTTCAACAACTTCTTCTTTCTGTACTAAAACTGCTCCTATGGAATAATCTGATGCATCAGTATGGATGTGGAAAGGAAACTCCCAATTAGGACCTTTGAGTACAAGAGCATGAGTGAAAGCTACCTTCAAGTCAAAAATGCCTTATCACAGGCTTCAGTCCACTAGAATTCAACATCTTTATTCAGAAGAGTGTACAAAGGTGTTGCTACCTTGCTAAAATCCTTGATGAAATGCCTATAATATCCTGCATGACCCAAGAAAATCCTAACATTTTTCTATTTTGTAGGTGTGGGCAGATTTGTGATTACCTCAGTCTTTGCAGGATCTACTTGAATTCCCTTATGGGAGATGTAGTGGCCAAGAACTACACCTTCCTGCATCATCATGATGCACTTTTTACTATTTAAGGAAAATTTTTGGTCTTCACATCTCTGCAGGACCCTTATGAGATTTTCCAACGCTTGATTAAAATCACACCATAAGTGGTAAATTCATCCATATAAATTTCCATGTAATCATGAGAAATGTTTGAGAAGATGCTAATGATAACCCTCTAAATTTTTTTAGGTGCATTGCATAAGCCAAATGGGAGCACTGAATAGGCATAGGTCCCCCATGGACAAGTAAATGTAGTCTTCTCCTAGTCCTCAGGTGCAATTTGGATCTGGTTGCAGCCGTTGAATCCATCTAGAAAATAAAAGTTTTGCTTTCTTGCAAGTGTGTCCAAAACTTGATCAATGAAGGGTAAAGGAAAGTGGTCCTTCTTGGTGGCAGCATTAAGTTCCCTATAATCAACACAAACTCACCATTTCCCTCCCTTCTTGGTCACAATCACTAATGAAGAAACCCACGACTATCTAAAATGGGGTTGATAAATCCCGCATCTAGTAATTTCTGCAGTTCTTCTTTCAGAATCTCTCTTAGTGTAGGGTTAATTCTTCTCCATGGCTATTATACTAGGGTGCAATCATCTCTGATGTAAATTTTGTGTGTACAAAGTTTAGGATCCAATCCCTTCATATCATGATAATCCCATGCAAATGCATGCTGATGGGTCCTTAATAGGTTTGCCAATAACAATTGTTGTTCTTCATTTAATTTACTATTAACATTCAAATATTTCCCTTCTAACACCTGTACTTGTGTAGCTAACTCTATCATGATTGCTTCATTAACACTTGGTACCTTTAGCTCATATGGAAACAATGTATGGGACATATCTGTTGCTGCAGGAAGTCTGACTGTAGGAGTGGTGGCTGCAAGAAGAGTGGCTGCAGGAAGTCTGTCTGCAAGAACAGTGGCTATAGGAAGAGCATCTGTAGGAAGAACGTCTGTAGGAATAGCAGAAAAAAGTGTCTTGATTGGAGTAGCAGAATGAGAAGATGATGCTTCCTCCACTTCACAATGGTTCTAAATGATGTTATCCAATACTTCATCCTCATCTTGGAGTTGCATGAAAGAGATTCTACCTAGCATCATAAGTTGTGCCATACTAGATTATCTTCATCATGAGATGGTTGAGTAGGAAGATAGAGAACAAAATTTTTAGTGCTCTTCCAATTTGAAATGGTCATGTCACCTGATCGACATCCAATGTATGCATTTGCAGTTGCTAACCATGGTCTTCCAAGAATAATGGGATACCCGCCTAGTGTAGCTTTAGGAGAAAGAATCATAAAGTCTGTTGGGTACTCCCAGGACTCTAGAACTACCACAAGATCCTCCACTATACTATCAGGCTTAACAGTAGAGCTATCAACAAGTTGTAGGATAGTAGGAGTGGACCTCATGCTTGTGATATTTAGTTGTTGTAGGATTTCTTTGGTCATTACATTTATTGTCGCCCCTAAATCAATAAGAGCATTTTTTACTTGGATTCCATTTATAGCAACTGCTACCATAGGACCGCCTGTGTCATTATACTTGGGAATAGTCACTTTTCCCAGCATGATGTCAACTAGTTGTCCCACCACATGAACTATAGTTGGGTCCTTCTTTTTCCTACCCAGCTTCTTGAGACATACCTCCTTGATTGCCTTGCCATAAATTGAAACATCCTTTATGGCCTGAAATAGAGGTATTTGGACACATATATGCTTCAGCTGATCCAAGATATTAAAAATTGTATCCTCCTTTTCTTCCTTCTTCTTGGTAACTTCCAATCTCTGAGGAAATTGTGGCTCTTGTTCATTTTGCTTGACTTGGATTGGTTCAGGATTTTTAGGTACACTAGGCTAAATGGGATCATTCAGAGGTTCCTCTTCCTCTTCCATAGGGAGCTCAGTAATAATGGGCTTGGAAGGGGCCAATAGAGTAGTACTTCAATGCAAGTGGATATCACTTACACTCACAACATATGCAGGGAATTGATTTGAATCAACAGAGTAGGCAGGTTGCTGTTGTGGTTTGTTATTTGGATTGGGTGTGGGCTGAGCTGGTAGTTGAGTAGGTTTAGGTGCATTTGAGCTGGGATTAGTAGGTGGAGGCATTATAGCAGGTTGTTGGGGATGAGAAGGTGCCTACATGTAACTGGTTGTCTGAGTAGGCCATTGCTTCCCTCCTCTCCATTGATTTGTTTGCTGCCAATGTCCTTGAAATTACTGCCAATTCCCCTGAGGTTGCTGCCATTGGGGTGGAGAACTCTGATGACTGGTCCAAGCATTTGGAGGGTTACTCCAAGGATGCGGTGGATATCCTCCATAATTGGGTGGATATGGGGGCTGCCATTGGTTACCAGAGGAATAGGAATTAAAATATGACCCAACATAGGATAATGGATCTGGTGGCATACCTTGTCTTGGAGCCTAAGGCTTCCTTTGTGCAACATAGTAGACTTGGTATTCTTCAATCTATATTGGCTTGAATTCAGGTGGAACTTGCTTGCTTTCAAGATTAGCTACCATATTGCATCCACAGTCCTTCTTATTTTGTCTGTAGTGGGGGAAATACTCAGTCAACACTACCTCTGCCTCCTCTTGCTTCTTTCTGGCTTGAAGTGTATCTAGCCGAGTAGCTAGATTATTGATAATGTCTTGCTTGAAGTCTGCCAACAAATGAGTAATCTCCATTCTTGACACTCCACTGGTAGTTGACTTACCCATGGAAGATTGGTAAGCTCTCCCTTTCTTTGAAGCTTCCCTAGAGTAGTTTTGGCATATTTTCTTGATATCTTCCTAAGGAACTTGGGAAATATCTCCTCCTATGAGGTCCAAGGCATCAGTGCAGCTATCATTGATTCTTGTTAGGAAAAACAACTTTTGTGAGTCTTCATTAAGTGTATGGTGTGGAGATTTTTGTAGGAAAAATAGAAACCTTGCAATGTAGTCTTCCAAGCTCTCATCTTCCTTTTGCTGCATCCTGAAAATGTCACCTCCTCTTGTGTCACTGCCTCTGCAATATTCCTTGTATTTCTCGAGGAATTTTGTCTTCATGTCTTCCCAAGTTTCCACAGTATCTCTGCCTAGGCTCATGAACCATCTTAATGCAACCTATTTCAAAGTGGTAGAAAATAGCTTAAGCCTATGGGCATCAGTAGTATAATCATAACTCTTGCTGAATATGTCAAACTAAAATAAGAAAGTATCTGGATCTTCTGTGACAAGTCCATAAAACTTTGGGAGTGCTGAGGAAAAAATGTTCTTGATGTTGTCAACTTCATTTTGATGGGCAATGGGGAAAGGAAAGGATGGTTGGTTAGGTCTGTTCCTATTTTCATCACCCATGCCTGCTTGATGTTGTTCCAAAGTAAAGGGGTTCTCAAGCTGATTTTGATCTTCAGAGGAGACTTCAGAACTAGTTAGATCAGGATATGCATCAACAAAGGGGCGTGGATCTTCTTCTTCTTCTTCTGGTAGATTCTGATAGTCAACTAGTTGGAATGGATTAGGATTGTTAGGAAGGAATCTCTCATAATCATCCCTTCTCTTTCCTCTATGCATGCGGTATCACTCACTATCAGTCAGCTCACACAAAGAATTGGTAAAGAATAAGGGGGGTCATCACTTCCTAAATGAGGATATACTAAGAACAACTTCTAGAAACACTACAACAAGGAAAAATACCAATGACTCCAAAAAACTCCCTAGTTTGACACCATCCCCGACAATGGTGCCAAAAATATTGGCCTCCTACAATGATCTTAATAAATAAGCCTTTATAGGAATGATTCAAAGATTGGACATCTAACCTAAATAGCAATTTCAATCATCATGAAGGTGCATTTAACTTGTCAACCCAGGGACATGAACTTGAAATGGGTTAGCACAATATGTGCACTAGGTGTTGGAACTTCAAAAAGTTTTGCTCCTTGTGTTCCATTTCTACTCTGCCTGGTGTCAACTAGTCTTTCATGGTGTTTGGAAAATCCTAGGGTTGGGGTTTTAGCTTTCTTTTCATGTAAAACCCTAATGTTTGTTTTTCGCATTGGTTGAGGTTATTTTTCGCTATTACTTTTTGAAGTCTTTTAAAACAACTTATGTCATTGTTGTCCCATCAGCTTAGTAATTCCCCCTTGTCCTTTAATAAATATTATATTTTGTAGAAGTATGGTGTTTTCCCTATCGTTGATCATGTGCCTTCAGATATCAATGGTTTCTCACCATCCCGTGATCAGGAATTGTAGAATCGCGATATTGCACGTGGGCACCACATGTCCTATCCAGGGGATCAAAAATTGTGCCATCGCTGATCAACTACCCTTTGATCAAACAACTTTCCCACTATTTCACAATCGAAAGGTGCTCACTTTTTATCTATCGTGAAGCAACGTGGTGTTGCCACGTGTGCAGGGTGGGCCTGAGGAACTTTTTGTGTGGTGTATTTTAAATGTTTTATTGCTTCCATAGCGAAAAAATTTAAAATGAAATATTTGATATGGCCATGGGAATGCATTAAATGATCAAACGCCAAGCGAAGGAATTAGGGCAGCAGGTCAAGTCAAAAATATTTGCAGCAGAGATTGAAAGTTAATTTGGCTGCATCCTAGCCGTTCCTCGCCATCCCGTGATCCAAAATTGTAGGATCACGATATCGCGGGCGACTGCCACGTGTCCCATCTGATGGGGCTGAAGGAGTAAAAGGGCGGGTTACTAAAGTGCCTACGAGATGCATGTGCTACAAATTGACAGATATTTTTTAATCTCGGTGAAAAAGATGCTCGATAGTTATTGGTAAGGCCGGTGACTATGTTGAAGGGACGAGACTGTTGATGTTCAAGATCAATGATTGCCCACCATCGCGTGATTAGAAGTCATAGGATTGTGATATCGCGGGTGACCGCCACATGGATTTCCTTCGTAGCTTATGGTGTGATGGGCCCTTGTCTGCCACGCTGGCGATTGTGTCAGCTAGTTTTGAAGGTGGTCGTTCGATAATTCGATTCAATTGAAGGATCAACGACTAGATTTTAAAGTTAGGGTCAAAGTATGGTTGGATCCATTTGTGCAGGTGAGCAGGTGAGTTTTAATGGCGGGAAGGATGGTTACTGAATTTTTTTAATAGGTCAGATGTTGTGGTTGCAGCGGCTTCCAGTTCTTCTTTAATGGAAATCTTGGTGTGGGTTTCTGGTGATCTTTATGGCCGCATCAACTCTTTTCCAGGTGGGCCAATTGGTTGATGACATGTGTACTCTCTGGCCCGATGCTTGTTTGCTCCTTCATTCTCTATAAGAAGGATTTCAAGGCCAGAGGTACAGGGGAGAAAGCTAGACAAATTTTGTCGAGTCTAGGTGAAGTTGCAGAGAAATTTGTAAAGTCTGACGATTTCAGGAAGAAGTGCAACTTAGGTTTTGAGTTAGTCTGTAATAGGTTTTGAGTTCATGGAGGTTTAATGTTGTATAATAGTACTAGCATTTGATTTTAAATGAAAAATTCAAGCTCATGTCTCTCCATTGTACTTGCATATCCGAACCTTGAATAGAATAACCAAGGGTTGTTTTATCCATCTCACTGTTGTGGTGTGTATGATCCTTGTTTTGGCTTTGATTCAAAGAATTAATTAAAATGTTTGAATGGGATTATAGGCATATGTGTACTGTTTGAGGATTTGGTAAGTAGTATTGAGCTAGAATACATATTGATGAGATTACAAATTAATGTTGTCAAAGATCTCATGTGTTATGTGTTAAATCCGTTATATGCGTTTAGATGTTTATAAATATGACTCCTGCCCAATAGATATATGACACTGGCCTAAGTTGTATTCACCCATATGATTCAGTATTTGCTTGTCTTTGCCTAGAGCTTGCTGCAAATTCCAAATCAATGACCATCTTATACTACCTTGTGTTGTAGTTGTCTCATGCTCCAAGTAGTTGATACTATTGATAAACAACCAATTTATTTCAGTGTTATCCTATTTTGTTGAGCTATTAAGTGAGATTATTTTTTATTGTTAATGTTGTTTATAATAACGGTGCAGAGGTTGTAAACACATTAAGGGATCACCCTCTCGGGTCTTGCAGAGCCCAAAGTGTAGGAGGTTTCTTAAAGTCCTCGTCAGTTGGTCTAGGTCCTTCGAGCTGCCCTTGATTGGGATTGGCAGTTCCATATGTAGATTAGGAGACAAACTTGGTTACAGTGTAAAAAGAAACCAAAAAGATGGTGACTCTATTGGGGATTTAGCTTTAATATTTCTTGTAAGTGTGTCAGTTGTCCATTTTGTATAGAGGTGTCATAGTATTTCTATGATTTGAAGGTTGAGCCTAAAATTATGTGTTAAGTCTGTCCACTTCTTCTATAAAGCACTTTTGTGTGTTAACAGTACGAGGTTCCAAAGGTTTTCATTCTCCACCATGTGCCTTAGGGTATTTGGTATTCCCAAGCTGATTGGGTGGTGACTCTGAAGTCTCTGCACCAGTGTGCATTTTATTGTAAAATATTATTATAAGTGGAAAACTTGTGGACTAGTACGAAGAATGAAGAACACCAGGTCATTCATGAGGAATCACCCGGAACAAAGATTGGAAGGTGGACTTCCCAAAATGAAGAAGAAGGACTGGATAAAGAAAAGACTAGAATCTACTCCTATGTCACAGGACCCTGTACATCAAGGTACAAGTAATTATTTACACCTTATCCCTGAGAATCTTGAAAAGGTGTCTAGAAGTTTAGTATCTAGAAGTTCAGATTCAGATAGTTGTGGATTTTTTGATGCATTATTTAATACATCAGTTCAAGAAGATGTGACATGCCAAAATAAAGGGCCTATTAGTGTCAAATATGCTGAAAATAGAAGAAGTAGGAGTAGAAGTCGAAGCCATCATATAAAATGCACCAGTGATGTGCCTCCTCCTATTGAAAATGATGTGAACCCTTTATTATTCGAGCATGTACTGGAAGAGGTCAATTTAATAGACCTAAGTGACACATCAAGTTCTGATGTGACTTTGCCTGACCCTAATGATTTTTTGGGAGATATTGATTCTTTAAGAAGGGAAATCCAAAAGCAAGCTGAGCTTAGGAAGAAAAGAGAAGAAGAGAGAGAAGCAGAGTTGAGAAACATTGTGATTGAAAGGGATAGGCTAATGAGACAGTTGAAAAGTATGAAGTTCCTAAACCAATAGGAACCTAGACCAAGTGTTGAGGGTCCAGTTGTACAGAGGATTTCTAATAGAGGAACAAAGCCTGTGTTTGAAGAAAACCCAATAGGCTACATTGATGTTCAACCTAAACCTACTGACCCAAAACCCTCAAATCATGTTAAGTCTCAACCAAATAAGCCTGTCTTAGATAAGGGAAAGCAAAAGTTTGAGGGGATCAAAATAAATGAGAAAGTGATTCCCCATTCCACTCAACAATATCTTCAACCACATGTGTCATTGAAAACAGAATCTGCTTTAGAAAAGGCTTAAAAGGAGAATGAAGCTCTGGCAGAAGAGTTGGAGAAGGTAGAAATTGAGGCTGCAAATGCATAAATGAAGAGGAAACTAGGTTTCCTAAAGATGTTAAACATGGATGAGGCTGCACAAGCTGCTACCTCATCAAGTCACCAAGAGCCCACCACAAATAACTCTAGCCTGAAGACTCATGCAAATAGATCTATAAATCCAAATCAGGATGGTTCTAAAGTACAAGATTTAGGGTCTGGTGTTGATCCTCAGAAGAATGAGGGATTGTTTCAACGATGACCTATACAGTTTAGAAAGGTATAGGCCATTATTCTTTGATGATATCCCTGGTTATCCAAATCCCATCCCTGTTGACTTGAGAGAAAAGATGAATAAGTTCGCTGGCAATAATGCAGTAACAGGAGAGGAACACTTGAAAGATTTTATAGATATGTTGAATGATTATGAGGTAGAACATGAAGATTTTGTAATGAAATTGTTTGTACAATCTCTGGTAGAAGATGCGAGGGATTGGTATAGAGGTCTACCTAATGCTAGTATTGGTTCATGGGATGAGTTTGAAAAGTGTTTCAAGGAGCATTATGGTGATAAAACTAATGCTAGTTTTATGCTGAATGAATTTAATATCATCAAGAAGTCATTGAATGAGTCTGTGACAGAATTTAATTTAAGATTTCAAAAAACAATGTATAAATTACTTCAAGTTTTAAAGCTTGATGAAAATGTTTGCTTAACTACATACTTCAATGCTTTTGATGCTAAAATGGCATATCTTCTCAGAGATAAGGATCCTCAGACTATGAGGGATGCATTTAGGATGGCTATAAATATTGACAGTAACAAAAGAGCTTCTGGGAAGTGTGGTAGGAGAGAAGAACTTGCACTTTTGAAAAATCCTAAGAATAAGACTGAGAAGATTCCGGCTACAAAGCCTAAGGATGATGAAAAGTGGGAAAAGGTTTATAATACTCTGAAAGACATAAAGAAAATTGTTGCTAAGAAAGAGAAGGGTATAGGACATGAAAGACAACCCTATAATAAGAATGATAGGCCATTCAAATTGCAAAATTATCCTTATAATACAAATTGGAAAGATGGGAAACCAATCTTGCCTAGCCAGAGGCATAAAAATGATCAGCATGCGCCAGACCCCTTGCAAAAACATTCAGTGAATCTAGTAGAAGATAAACCATGGTGTGAAGTGTGTGAACACCCTCATGATCAAAATTATTGTGGTACTGCTCAGTTGCTTGTTGAAGAAGAGGAAGAGGATGTCCATAATTAAACATCAGAATATGAGCGGGATGGTGTAGATGTTTGTATGACCAGATCATACGTTGATGAGACAAAATGTTCTTCTAATGATGAAGTACAAGAAGATGATGTGGATAATCAGAGGAAGAGAAGTGAAATGTATCATCAACAAAAATTTTTGATGAGGAAGGAAATTTTGATCATAATGCTTGCAGTATGGAATAGGCTGAAGATTCAGTGTCTTTAAGGAGACCGTCAGAAGAAGAGATTGCAAGACTAACTGAAGAAATGGCTGCCCAAATGAGAAGTTCACTTCAATTGAGAAATAGAATTCTGGGCGGTGAGCAGGGTAAACCCGTTGGCCTGTTTATTAAAGAACAAAGGATAAAAATAGAGATGTCAAGGTTGACAACAAGAAAGATGTTGTGAAATTCAAAGGGGTTAAGAGTGATAAGGTTTGGAAAAAAAGGAATGAAACCCAAAAGCCCCAAGAAGATGTGACTACATCACTGATGAAGACCAAGGTGATTACAAAGGTATCGAAACCTGTTGCAGAAGATAAGAAGCAAAAGAAGCTAGGAGGAGGTAATCAACAGGAGAAAAAGGAAAATGATGAAGGTATGATGTCTAATCTGCCTAAATACACACCTATAGATATGTTTCATGTGCTTTCTCAGGTTAAAGTAACTGTACCTTTGTTAGAAATGATGAGAATAAATGAACACAAAGAAAAAACAATAGCCTGGATCACAGATGTTGTTGGTAATAAAACTGAACAAGGAAGTAGAAAAGAAGAAAAGGAAATGGAGGGAATTGTGTCACAAATTCCTTCTATATATTTAGGAAATTCCATTAACATGTGCCTTGAAAATATAACTCCCTTTTTCTTGAGTGTGGATATAAATGGGAAGATTTTGAGGAATTGTATGATAGATTCAGGGGCGTCAAATAATGTTATGCCATTCAAAATAATGGAGGCACTGGGCTTAACAATAGATACTGCTCAAGGTAAATTCTATGCTATGGATTCAAGAGAAGTGCCAGTTATTGGCACTATCAAAGCATTGCCTTATAAATTGACTCAATACCCTGACAAGGACTTAGTCATGACAGTTTTAGTTGCAGACATCCCACCTCATTTTGGGATGCTCTTGTCAAGAAAATGGAGTGCATCAATGGGGGGTAACATGCAATGTGATTTGTCATTTGCTACTTTCTCCATTGATGGTAAAGATGTAAAAATTGAAAAGGAATAAAAAGTACCTCATATGATTGAGCATAGCCCAATTGAAAACATGACATGTTTTATTGACAGTGGTATAGATGAGTTCAGGGTTGAGAAATTCCCTAACAATTGTGATAAGCCTGCTGCATTGATTGACACAGAAGTAAAACAATTGTCAGAATCTGATGACTTGTGGCTTATGTATTTTGACGGTGCAAGTTCAAAGGAAGGCTCAGGTGCAAGTGTCTTGTTATGATCACCAAGTGGAAAGGCATTCAAGTTCTCTTTTACTCTATTATTTTAATGTACACATAATGTGGCAGAGTATGAAGCCTTGTTATTAGGGTTGGGATTAGCTACAAAACATGGGATTAAGAAGCTCAAAGCAATTGGGGATTCTAAGCTTGTGGTGTCCCAAGTCAGATCCAAGTATGTATCAAAGAACAAGAGATTGAAATAGTATAGGAATGTTGTTTGGGATGAATTGGAGGGATTTGATGCATTTGGCATAACATGGATGGAAAGAGGTCAAAATAAGGTGGCAGACCTATTAGCTAATATTGCATTAAAACTAGATGATTTATCTTATGCTCGAATTTCAAAGGTTGAGGTGAAAACTAGGCCATCAGTCCTTGATAACATAAAAAATTGGCAAGTCTTTGATAATGATGATGATGTGTTGAGATTCTTGAATAGTGTAGGAGAGTATGAAAATCAAGAAATTGACTTTGGATCTTTTGTTGAGAATGTTGATGGTAAGGATACCATATTTGGAAATGAGGTCATTCAGTTGAAGACAAACACAATTCCCAAAGGTCTAGTTGTGCTAGAGAGAGTGTTTGATAATCAAGATAAGACAAAGGCTGGTCACACTGCTTCCCATCCTGATGACTTGGAAGAGATAAATCTTGGAACAAAAGCATCCCCAAAGAAGGTGTACATTGGAAACAAAATTTCACCAAACGTAAGAAGGATGCTGATTGATTTATTAAGGAAGTTTAGGCATGTGTTTACATGGTCCTATGATGATCTTAAAGCATACAAGGAAGATCTCTTCCAACATGAGATTCCTTTGCGTGATGATGCCAAGCCATTCAGACAAAAGAAAAGGCCTATTAATCCCACTTTAGCCCCCAAAATGCAAGAAGAATTAATGAAATTAAGGGATGCAGGAATCATCAAGCCAATCAGACATTCATCGTGGGTGTCAAATTTGGTACCTGTAAGGAAGAAAAATGGAGACATCAGATTATGTGTAGATTTCAGAAATTTGAATGTGTCTTCATTAAAAGACAATTATCCATTACCCAATATGGAAGCCATGTTGCAAAGGGTGACAGGCTGTGAATTAATGTCTATGATGGATGGTTTTTTTGGTTATAACTAGCTTGTGGTTAAGGAGTCTGGGTAGTTTAAGATAGCTTTCACCACACCATGGGGAACATATGTCTATGTTAGAATGCAATTTGGTCTAACAAATGCAGGAGCTACTTTTCAGAGCCATGGATGTGGCATTCCAAATTTCATTAACTTGTTTTGGTGATCTATCAAGATGACTTGACTGCATATTCTAAAAGGGAAGAGGATCATTGTAAGCATCTGGAGAAGATATTCATTAGAGCCTTGGAATATGGTATCTCTTTGAATCCAAAGAAATGTGTGTTCGGAGTACCGGAGGGAAAATTATTGGGACATATTTTTTCCAAGGACGGAGTAAAAATTGATCTAGAGAGGGTAATTTCAATTGATAAAGTTCCTCAACCCTGAAATGTCAAAGGGATACAATCCTTCTTTGGTCAAATAAACTTCTTAAGGAGATTTGTGACAAATTTTGTTGTGATAGTTCACCCTATCTCCAAAATGCTTAAGAAAGGAGCCAAAGTTGAATGGGATGAGGAATCTATACAAGCTTTCCAGGCAATCAAGCAAGCAATAAAGGAGGCTCCTGAGTTAAGAACCCCTTATTTTTCCAAACCTTTACAAATTTTCTCATTTACTTCATTCCACACAATTGCAGCTGTGTTGTTACAAAAGAATGCAAAAGGTTTTGAACAGCCTGTAGCCTTTTTCAACAAATCTTTGCAAGCTACATAACTCAAGTATGATATAAATGAAAAATAGGCATATGCACTGGTGAAAGCAGTAAAGGATTTTAGGCCTTATTTGATGGGAGCTACTATAATTGCCTATGTGCCTAATGCTGTTGTTAAGGACATCTTCACACAATAAGAAGTGTCAGGAAGAAGATGTAGATGGATAAATAGGATCCAGGAATTCAACATTGAGGTCCAGATTACTAAACTGGTAAGAGGAAAAGGATTGGCCAAGCTCATGGCCCAAAGTAATCTGGAAGCAAATCAGATCAATTTGCTAGAAGAAGAGAATAGATCACACATATGTGATATGGAACATTCTGAATGGTATAAAGATGTGACATTATTTGCAGAGAATGAAATGTCTTGACAATTTGAATGAAAATGAAAAAAGGAAATTGAATTTACATGCTATCAAATATGTTATTGTAGATGGAAAGCTCTGGTGGAGGAATGGAGAAGGTGTCATACTGAAGTGTGTTGACCAAGATCAAGAAAAAGAACTTTGAGGGAGATGCATGGTGGAGTTTGTGGAGGGAATTATATGGCTAAAACAACTACACATAAGATAATGAGGGTTGGATTTTGGTGGCCTATAGTTTTTAAGGATGC
Organism: Sequoia sempervirens; assembly: GCA_007258455.2. Lineage (NCBI taxonomy): Eukaryota > Viridiplantae > Streptophyta > Pinopsida > Cupressales > Cupressaceae > Sequoia > Sequoia sempervirens. The sequence continues at coordinate 45,261,021 of VDFB02049217.1, forward strand.
ACACCAACTAGTGAAGACATGTGATCCCTGTCAACGTTTCTCTGGTAAGTTAAAGTTTTCTAGTAACTTGCCTCTTAAACCAGTTGTAGTACAAGCTCCATTCTAGCAATGGGGTATTATTTTGTAGGAGAGATAGCATGTAAATCCAGTGGAAGCGATTCCAACAAAGAAAGCTACTAGTAAAGTAGTAATTGATTTCCTGATGAGCAATATATTGACTAGATCTGGGTGCCCAGAAAGAATTGTATCAGATAATGCAATGTGTTTTAGATCTAAAGAATACATAGAATTTTGTGAAAATCATGGCATCCAAATTTCTTATTCATCACCATATCACCCACAGGGAAATGGATAGGTAGAATCAAGCAATAAAAGCTTGATGAAGATCATAAAAAGAATCCTGGATCAAAATAAAAGGGCTTGGGATTCTAAGCTGAGATTAACAGTCTGGGCAGATAGGGTAACTGTAAAGAAGGCGATAGGTTGTGCCCCATTTGACTTGGTTTATGGGATCAATGCCAGGTTACCCCAAAATAATCTAATGGAAATGTATAAGTTTGTCCAGATATATGACAATGAAATTGATGATGAGATGCAATTGAGAGTGGAAGCTCTTATAGAATTGGATGAAACCAGGAGGGAAGCTCAAAGGAGAAATGCAAAGTTGCAGTTACAAATAAAGAATTTATATGACAAAAGGGAAACTACAAGGAATTTCAAAGATGGAGACTTGGTTTTAATGTGGAATGCCAGATTAGAAGATAAAGGGAAACATGGGAAATTCGATGCAATCTGGTTGGGTCCATTTTTTATTGATAGTAAGTGGGGTGAAGATTCTTACTTCCTCCAAGATATGACAGGGGATATTCTTGAACTGCCAGTTCATGGATAGTTCATGAAGTTATACTTCACTTGAAGAATTCTTTTCCATGAACAGTAGTTTAGGTTTGTATTTTATGTACATAGTTTGGGTTGCTTTGTCCGAACAACACCTTTTGGTCTTCTTTGCCTCTTGGTCTGTTCTACCTAAGATTCTGAATCCTCGCTTCATTCCAGTGGAATGAACGTCCCCAACTGGAGCCATTGTTGGAACTTCAAAAAATTTTGCTCCTTATGTTCCATTTTTGCCTTGCTTGGTGTCAACTGGTCTTTCATGGTGTTTGGAAAATCCTAGGGTTGGGGTTTTAGCTTTCTTTTCATGTAAAACTCTAATGTTTGTTTTTCGTACTGGTTGAGGTTCTTTTCTGCTGTTAATTTTTGAAGTCTTTTAAAACAACTTATTTCATTGTTGTCCTGTCGGCCTAGTAATGCCCCCTTGTCCTTTAATAAAGATTATATTTTGTAGAAGTATGGTTTTCACACTGTCATTGATCATGTGCCTTTAGATATCAACAGTTTCCCACCATCCCAGGTGATCAGGAATTGTAGAATCATGATATCGCGGGCGGGCGCCACGTGTCCTATCTAGGGGATCAAAACTTGTGCCACCGCTGATCAACTGCCCTTTGATCAAACAACTTGCCCGCTATTTCATAATCGGAAGGTGGTCACTTTTTATCTATCACGAAACAACAAGGTGTTGCCACGTGTGTAGGGTGGGGCCTAAGGAACTTTTTGTGCGGTGTATTTTAAATGTTTTATTGCTTCCATAGAAAAAAAATTTAAAATGAAATATTTGATATGGCTGTGTGAATGCATTAAATGATCAAACACCAAGTGAAGGAATTAGGGAAGCAGGTCAAGTCAAAAAGATCTATGGCAGAGATTGAAAGTTAATTTGGCCGCATCCTAGCCATTCCTCGCCATCCTGTGATCCAAAACTGTAGGATTGCTATATCGCGGGCGACTGCCACATGTCCCATCCGATGTGGCTGAAGGAGTAAAAGGGCGGTTTACTAAAGTTCCTGCGAGATGCACATGCTGCAAATCGATAGAGATGTTTTAATCTCGATGAAAAAGATGCTTGATAGTTATTGGTAAGGCCAGTGACTATGTTGAAGGGACGAGACCGTTGATGTTCAAGATCAACGATTGCCTGCCATCGTGTGATCAAAAGTAGCAGGATTGTGATATCGCGGGCGACCGCCACGTGGATTTCCTTCATAGCTTATGGTGTGATGGGCCCTTGTCTGCCATGCTGGTGATTGTGTTAGCTAGTTTTGAAGGTGGCTGCTTGATAATTCGATTCAACTGAAGGATCAATGACTATATTTTAAAGTCAAGGTCAAAGTATGGTTGGAGCCATTTGTGCAGGCGAGCGGGTGAGTTTTAATTGCGGGAAGGACGTTTACTAAATTTTTTTAATAGGTTAGATGTTGTGGTTGCAGCGGCTTCCAGTTCTGCTTTAATGGCAATCTTGGCGTGGGTTTCTGGTGATCTTTATGGCTGCATCAACTCTTTTCTAGGTGGGCCAATTAGATGATGACATGTGTACTCTCTGGCCCGATGCTTGTTTGCTCCTTCATTCTCTATAAGAAGGATTTCAAGGCCAAAGGTACATGGGAGCAAGTTAGACAAATTTTGTCGAGTCTAGGTGAAGTTGCAGAGCAATTTGTAAAGTCTGACGGTTTTAGGAAGAAGTGCAACTTAGGTTTTGAATTCATGGAGGTTTAATGTTGTATAACAATACTAGCATTTGATTTTAAATGAAAAATTCAAGCTCATGTCTCTCCATTGTACTTGCATATCTGAACCTTGAATAGAATAACCAAGGGTTGTTTTATCCATCTCACTGTTGTGGTGTGTATGATCCTTGTTTTGGATTTGATTCAAAGAATTAATTAAAATGTTTGAATGGGATTATAGGCGAATGTGTACTGTGTGAGGATTTGGTAAGTAGTATTGAGCTAGAATACATATTGATGAGATTACAAAGTAATGTTGTCAAAGATCTCATGTGTTATGTGTTAAATCTATTATATGCCTTTAGATGTTTATAAATTTGACTCCTTCCCAATAGATATATGACACTGGCCTAAGTTGTATTCACCCATATGATTCAGTATTTGCTTGTCTTTGCCTAGAGCTTGCTACAAATTGCAAGTCAATGACCATCTTATACTACCTTGTGTTGTAGTTGTCTCATGCTCCAGGTAGTTGATACTATTGATAAACAACCAATTTATTTCAGTGTTATCCTATTTTGTTGAGCTATTAAGTGAGATTATCTGTTATTGTTAATGTTGTTTATAATAATGGTGCAGAGGTTGTAAACACATTAAGGGATCATGCTCCCGGGTCTTGCAGAGCCCAAAGTGTAGGAGGTTTCTTAAAGTCCTCGTCAGTTGGTCTAGGTCCTTCGAGCTTCCCTTGATTAGGATTGGCAGTTCCATAGGTAGATTAGGAGACAAACCTGGTTATAGTGTAAAAAGAAACCAACACTAGGAACTCAAAGTAGCCATTCCATTCTACAACTAAGAAACACACAATACTAAAATTAAATTGCTTGAAAAGGAATGAAACAAATGTTGAACATCAATCAATGACTATGCTAAGCTGAAATGCATAACATGAATGAAAATTTGAGCAACAAACAAGACACTACTCTATCTGTAGGAAAAGTCACAAAATGAAATTCTAGTGGTTGCAGGAATAGTCAGTGCTAGATTCCTAAGTACTAAACAATAAGTAATAATAAACTAATGCTAAACTAAGAAGACAAATTACTCACCAAGTGGGCCCCCTTGGATAAGTATCCTCTAAAACTAATGAAAAATCAGATGCTTGAACTCAGAACTTTATTTTATTCACTGTGAATCATGAGTACAAAAGAGTAATGTATCTGTATTACTAAAAACTAGAAAGTGCAAGTACAATATCAAAGCGTGTAACCTCTTGAAGAAGGAGCATCAAATCGTTATTTATACTAACAGCTAAATGAGGCAATCAAGTCCACAACTGGGAGGACACCATTTAGGGAAAACAAAGGAAATGGAGCGATGGAGGTTACGTGTGCATGGAATCTAGTCAAACATGTAGGTCCAAACACAAATTCAGCTCAACAGTAACACCCGTGCATGCTCTATCATTAAAGTCCACTACAAGGCGGTTACGTTCAGTTGCATGAAGAATCTTCTGCCGTCGACCTCCTTTGACTTGGAGCGATTCCTTTCCTAGAAATTATGGTGTTGGTAAAGTTAGTATGCATAATAAATGCACATCTATAACCACCTTAAGGAACATTCACTAACCACATGCAAAATCAATATACATAATCCACATATTATGCCAAATGTTATTAAAGCTTATAGAGATAGGATTAAGTCCAATATCAATAGTTTGAGGGAAACATTATGAAAATATCGATATTTAACATTAAAGTCCATGACATCTACCAATAAATAAACTATAGATTCTACCCAAAATTGGACCAAAAACTAGGCTCATCAGAGGGTTTAAGGGTTTAAAGGTTAAGGGTAGAGGGGAGAGAGATAGGAGTGAGTGAGTGAGTGAGAGAGACTTGAGAGAGGGAGATGGGGTAGGAGGGAGAGACTTGAGAGAGAGAGAGAGGGAGGGAGTGGGAGAGAGATATAGGGTAGAGGGTAGATGGTTTAAGGGTTAAGGGTAGAGGGGAGAGAGATAGGAGGAGTGAGTGAGAGAGAGAGAGAGACTTGAGAGGAGATGAGGTAGGAGGAGGACTTGAGAGAAAGAGAGTGAGGGAGTGGGAGAGATAGAGGGTAGAGGAAGGGTTTAAGGGTTAGGGTGGGGAGGGAGAGAGAGATGAGGTGAGTGGTGAGAAAGAGAGACTTGAGAGAGGAGAGTGTAGGAGGGAGGTGAGAGAGGGAGGGTGGGAGGAGAGATAGAGGGCAGGGGTTTAAGGGTTTTAAGGGTTAGGTAGGGGGAAAGAGATAGGAGTGAGTTAGTGAGAGAGAGAGACTTGAGAGGAGAGGGTGGAGGAGGGGAGGGTTTGGGTTAAGGGTAGAGGTAGAGGGATAGAGATAGAGTGAGTGAGTGAGAGATATAGAGACTTGAGAGAGGGAGAAAGGGAGAGACTTGAGAGAGAGTAGATTTGGGTTAAGGGTAGAGGGTGGGGAATATAGATGAGGTGAGTGAGTGGAGAGAGACTTGAGAGAGGGAGAGGGGTAGGAGGGAGGGACTTGAGAGAGAGAGAGGGAGGGAGTGGGAGAGAGATAGAGGGTAGAGGATAGAGAGAAAGAGAGAAAGTAAACCTATACAAAATCAACTTTCTCATAACGCGAGCACATTTTAAAGTAGTAGAGATATGGCCATTATTTTAGCAAGACATAATGCGAGCACGTTATAATGTGAACACATTTTGTCCTGCTCTAAAAATGGTAAAAAACGCAATATACTCGTGATTGCAAGGCCCACATTTTGCATATTATCTTGGTTATGTGCGTGTTTTGACAAAAAAAAAGCTTTTTTATTTTTATTTTATGAAGTGGGCATGCAAGTTTTTCACATTCCACCACCTTTTTCATGATCTTTCCACCACCTTTACATGAAATAGCAGAGTTTTCACATTGAAAGGTATATAATATCAATTCAAGTTGGAATTCCATTCAAGAGTGATATACAATTGAAGTTTGGAGGGGAACAAGCTTTTGAAAAAGTCAAATTGTTGAGTTTGAAGAAAGAAGAAGCAAAGGCTACACAATTGGGTAGAACTTCTCCATTTGAAACTCTAATTTTTTAGGTATGTGAAGTCTTTACACATTTTCTTTCATTCTATTTTGGCTTGCTTTGATTTTTGTTATTTTGCATATTCCATATTGATCATTGTTTGTTTGTCATTATAACCTTAGCTTGTCAATGCACATTTTAAATTACACAATTCTTTACACTTGCCAATTACATTTTTAAGCCACATCTCTCTAAGGCATTTTGTTAAACAATTGACTTACCTTGTGTATGCTTCCACATTTTGTATACACATATATATGACAAAAGTTATAAGTAAGTAAAATAATACATCTTTTCTCAATCCTTTACTATGGATGTGCATACCGCTCTCCAAAGCTTTCATTTTGGTATAGGCATGGAGGATGTTGAAAAATGTAGTTGAATTTGGTTTTACACCTACAAATTGCATATGCTTGAAATTGTCTAAAGCCTTTTCAATAAATCTATTTTGTGCATATCTTGCAATCATTCTAGTCCAAAAGGACATAAAGTTGATTGGTGTCTCCTTGCAAAAAATGTTGATTTATGAGCTATTCAAGAGAATCTCAGCCAAAAAAGCAATGCAACATCCTTATTTTGATGATCTTGACAAATCTCAATTATGATTTTAATCCATTATAAAAGTGCGTGTGAAACTTAGCAAGGGAATTTCAAGTTATTCAATTGAAGTTAACCTCATCATGAGCACCTATGATGTATACATTATAAGAGAATATTGAATGTATGAGTGCCATTGTAAAAGATCTATGAGAACGGAGTACCTAAGGCATCCTTGAATCGTATTTTTGGTTATTATGAGAGAATCTTATAAGTTGAGTTTGTGTGCATGAAAATGGGGCACATTGATTCAATATTTGATTTAAGTGGGGTGTTGGAATTCATATATTTTGAAATTTTTTTTGTTATTTTTTATTACCACTTGATAGTTTTGAGAAAGAATTGTGCCTACAAGTACAAGCACTTGGGTTTCAGAATGGTGTATGAAGCATATTAGACAATTGTAGCACAAATATAAGAATTAGGATTGCTAAATAAATCTCATTTTATTGTAAACATCATATTATTAATATAGTGAGTGTAATAACCATTGACGGTTACTAATCATTCTTTTTCTTCTTTTATTCTCTCCCTATTATAACTAGCACCAATTGAATAACTTATTATAAAAACTTCAGTTATTAAAAAAAATCAACCTAATGATTATATATAAATATCAATATAGCATACCATTTATTCACATAAACATTTGTAATGATATTTACTCAAATTTTGAAATTTATTGCTGCCCTCAAACATTTGTAATTCATGCAGTGTAATCCCTTAATAGTCCAAATTGCAAAAGGGAAGCAATCTTTGACGACCTATTTCCCGAAGACCATGTCAGCTATGGGGATTCTGTCTAAGGCATCAGGATCACATAGGGAACCTCTACAATAACATCTCTCGGTTTTTTTTTTTAATCTTGGAGTCATTTTCTAGTGGTGTTTGATTTTTACTTAATGGAAAAAGTGTCAATTACAAGCAGCGTAAAGTTGCAAAGTGGTACAAATTTTGTTTTGCAATTTGTGTGACCAAACAAAATATATATATATATATTAATAAAAAGGGGTAAAAAATTTATTGAAGATCAAAAAGCAACATTAAAAAGGAAGCAAAGGACCGAGGTCCCAAGGAAAAGCAAGAACAACAAACCAAACTAAGAAAAACATCCAGCACCATCATCTGTCACCATTCCCACCCCTATCTTCAACAAGAATATTCATTAATTCAAGACGGAGCTCCTAAGGAACCAACTCCCACTTCTCAATTCTCCATCCCTCAACATGCTCAGAAGCCCATTTCACCAAACAATCAGCTGCCCTATTCCACTCCCTTGGAATATGGACAAAAGTCACTGTTTCCATAAAAGAACTAACCCGCAAAATTTTTTGCACAACCCTAATGAACTGCCAACTGACATCTGCCACTTTCTGCTCAATAAGCAAATTGATCCAAATTTGGGAATCAGATTCACAAACAATCCTTCTCCACCCACAAGCATGAGCTCTCTCAAGAGCATCAAGAATAGCCAACCCTTCCATCAGGTTGATGGTCTGTGTCCCTTCATAGATTGAAAAGAGGAAGATCACTGAGCCTAAAGAATCCCTACCAATCCCTCCAATACCAGCCGGTCCTAGATTGCCCCTTGAAGATCCATCAGTATTGATCTTCAAAACACTGAATGGGGGAAGTTGCCATTTACCATCCCTATCAATTTTTTGCTTTTCTCGTCGTCCTCTCTTAGCCCTTGCCAAAGCTAATGACGACCCCTGAATCCCCAATCTCTCCACCAACTTTGTATCCCTTTTCACCAAAGGGAATTCCACTTCACACCTAGCTTCCACTGTTACCTGAACCATGCCCAATAATCTCTACCAAATTTGTTGCACCAGCCTTTGTTCTCCACAAAATATCCTTCGATTACGTTCCAACCAAATCTGCCACAATAAGAAGAAAGGTCCCACAAACCACACCTCCTACAAAAAAGAGGCCACAGAAGGGGGCCAACCCATCCCCTGCCAAAATTCAATCAAGGAGGAAGCATGAACACAAAGAATTTTCCAAACACCCCACCAAAAATGCCAAAGCTGAAGGGCAAAAGAGCAACGAAGAAACAAGTGAGTAGAGTCCTCCTCATTAGCCCCACACATAACACAAACAGAAGGATCGTGGAAACCTCTCTTCTGAATGTTATCTCAGGTCAAACACTTATTCCAGGCCAACATCCAAACAAAGCAATTACATTTTGGCCAAGAAAGCTTGTTCCAGACCTTCTTCCACCACTGAATTTTAGGCCCAACCAACCTATGAGACAATAACACACTATAACTAGAGGCTACAGTATAGGTCCCCTTAGGATTGGGGGACCAGGCAAGCATGTCATCATCTCAGAGAGAGTTGCATCTTCGACTAGAGAGGATACTTTGCAACACCGCACAATCCTCCTACAAACCAACATCTGGCCACTCATCCGGGGACTTCCATTTGGCCACCTCCATTTGACCACAGGAGGAATAGGACTTAAAATCACTCACCCGCGACCAACGAGCCTCAAGAAATATCTAGCAAAGATTCAAAAAATTGGGAAACTGAGAGGTGATGGGAGGAAAACCATCCCAAGAATCAGACCAAAACTGTACCTCAGTCCCCTTCTTGCATATCCAAAACAATCCTTCCTTAATAAGCACAACCCCTTTTTTAAGGGTGACCCATATCACAGAGCCCTTCCCCACAAGGGGGTACCTAGAAATATCGGGCTGAGGGATCCCCGAGAGATACTTCTGAGAAAGAACCCTGGCCTAACTCTTATCCTGCTTGTTACACCATTGCCAATACAGTTTTGCAGCTAGAGTCTCCCCAATCAATGCCGACTGCCTCAAACCTAGTCCACCATATTGTTTCAGACTACAAACAACCTCCCATCTAACTAGACTCCATTTGGAGGACTCTAAGCAACCAGCGCATGAAAATTGTCTTACCACAGAATCTAGGTCCTTAAGAAAACCCATAGGGGCAACCTGGAGGATGCATCTATAAATGGGCAGAGCCTGCACAATTGACTTAATCAACTAGAAACGACCAACAAAGGATAACCGTCAATAAGTCCAGTGATTAACTTTCGCCCAAAATTTATCCAAAATAATCTTCCAAGACTCCCTAGGCAGTCTACTCACCGAGATAGGAATGCCAAGGTAAGTCAATGGGAGAGTCCCGATCTAAAATCTCAAAGTTTGGGCAATCCTCTGCTAAATGGGGCCCGGAGTGTTGAAGAAGAAAATGGAAGACTTTCCCTCATTAATCTATTGACCAGAGGAAACCAAGTAAACATCCAGCACTCTTCGTAAATTAGAAGCCTCTCACATTGTAGCCATCCCCATCAAAGCAGTATCATCCACAAATTGTAAGTGAGTCTGCGGAGGTAGGGTGCCACCCCACCTCCAACCTTGAATGAGACTAGACTCCACACTCCGTTTAATCCATCTCCCCAAACCTTCAGCCAAAAGAATAAACAAGTAAGGGGAAAGAGGGTCTCCTTGACGAAGGCCCCTAGAAGCACCAAATAACTTAGAGTGACTCCCATTGATAAGCACAGAGAAAGAGACTGAAGTAACACAACTCATAACCCATTGAATCCAATCTTCAGCAAAACCAAAAGCACCGAGAACCCGCCAAAGGAAGGACCACCTGACTCTGTCATATGCCTTAGCCATGTCCAGTTTGATAAACATCGCTTTTTCTTTAGAGCTGGCCATAGAATGGATGACCTCAGTTGCAATAACAATCCCATCTAGAATTTGCCTACCACCAACAAAACCACTTTGTTCCTCGGAGATCAGCTCCTCAAGCCCCTTTTTCAACCTGTCAGCAATAAGTTTAGAAATAATTTTATAAATTACGTTGCATAAAGAAATGGGCTGAAATTGGCTTAACCTATCTGCCCCCACACTCTTGGGAATAAGATCCAGAAAGGTAGCATTTAGAGCCCTTAGCGTCTACTTATTTTGTTGAGATTCTTGAACCACTGCCAGGAGATCAAGTCTGATAATATCCCAGAATTCTTGAAAAAACTCAATCGGGAAGCCATCTGGACCCAACGCCTTCCCTTTCTTCATATTGAAAACAATCCCTTCAAGTTCTTCAAGTGAGATATCACTCATGAGTTGTTGATTTAAATCTCTAGACACGAGAGAGGGGATACAAGAAAGAATCTGTGCTTCCTTAGGAGACCCCCCTTGCGAGTCCTCCCTAAAAAGAGATTCAAAATACTGCACCGCCTCCCTTGAGATTTCCAGGAAGGAGGAAAGATAGTCTCCCCTGTCATTCACTAGACTAGAGATAGAATTACCATGTCACCTGGCTTTCACCAAATTGAAGAAGAAAGCTGTATTTTTATCCCCTTCTTGAAGCCACTCAAAGCGAGCCTTTTTTTTCCAATACATTTCCTCTTGCAACTCCCATTCTTTAAGAGTTTTCACAGCCCGAGCCTCATCCTGAAGTAGCTTAGTCATCACCCCATCCTCCCTTAACCTCCTCGTGATACCATCCAAATCAGCCTGAGCCATCGCCTTTGCATGGAAGACATTCCCAAAGTATTGACGATTCCACCATTTGAGCTCATATTTAACATATTGAAGTAACTTAGCAAAGGAATACATTGTTGTGCCATAAGCTAGTCTACCTTTCTTCCACCAGTCAGTCACAAAGGCCTTCAAAGAAGGGTCCCACAACCACATGAGTTGGAACCTAAAAGAGGGCATACAAGGCACACAAGTTGACTCAATAGCAAGCTTAATAGGCCAATGGTCTGATCCTCTCCAATCCAAGATCTTAGAGCAAGCTGACCACATCCCTCCAATCCAGTAACAAGAAACTAGAAATCGATCTAATCTTTCGGCAATGCAGAAATCACCAACCCGATGATTGTTCCAGGTGAACTGACCATTGTTGGGTTTGATATCAACAAGATTCAAGGCATTGATATTGTCACGAAGCAGTAGCACATATGGTTCCAACCTTCCCGTTCCTCCTCGCTTCTCAGCCAACTCACAAATAGCATTGAAATCTCCAGCCAAAATCCATGGATGAAAAGGTGTCATGCTACGGATAAGCCTGATATGGGACCACAGACCTTGTTTACCCTGAAAATCCGTAGGAGCATATATATTAGAAAAGAGAATGACTTCCCCTGTCTCAAAACTAGTAGCAATCATAGACATAGAGGATTTAGAAGAAACCCACCAAAGAGGTCGGATTCTCTGCAGATTCCATAAACATGCTAGACCCCTAGAAGCTCCATGAGCTCCAATGCACTGGCACTCCCCGTTCCTCCACAACCTAGGTGCCAAGCCTTGCATATTCTCAACAGATAACTTAGTCTCTTGCAAAAAGAAGACATCAGGACCTTGACTTCTAACTAAATCATGAACCACTTTTTGTCTAGGGCTGCTGTTCAAGCCCCATACATTCTAGGATAGAACAATCATTTCAAGGGCTTGAAAAAAGAGAATCTAGAGTCTTTACTGACCCTAACTCCACCAAATTTTCTCCTGCCAGTTTAATCTTTTCCATATCCTTTTTTCTGCCAGGTTTAGCAAATTTCTCTACCCCGCCCTTCTTAATGTCCTTTTGCATGATGCCCAATTTGGGGGGAGGCTTGGTCTTCTTAGCCAGGTCTGAACCAGTGTTCCGCCTAGGAAGAGGAGAATCCACACCTACTATTGTAACAATAGCCAAGGGTTCCTGCACCTTAGAAACCCCCATCTGCTGATCAGCTTCAATGTGCAGACAATCATCCCTTTGTGGATCCATAGAAGAATCAAGAACAATATCCTCCTAAGCTAAGCGCTCAAGCCCTTGATCCAGGTTGAGAAATCCCGATTTCACCTCTTGTTGGCTGAGCTCATCCAAAACCTCAAATTTGTTGAAGGTACCTTCATCTTGCCTTTCTTTAAAAGGCTTGTTTTGACCCCTGTTCCGATTTCGAGCCTTGACCGGAGCAAAACCATCAGAAGCACCTACCTCATTAGGAGAAATTATCTTCCCCTTATCTGTTTCAGGAAGATTGCTAGCAGGATGTGAAGGCTGGGACTCCACAGGCTTATACCTTGGACATCTTTGCTGCAAATGGCCATATTCTTGACAAAGCCGACAACGAAAAGGAAGAGTTTTGTAGTCCAAATGCTGCACCCAAGAATAAGAGCCCGCACACATATCTATTGCATCAGGCAAAGGCCTACTTAGATCAATCTCAACACAAATGCGTGCAAAAGTCATTACCTTTTTACCCAAAGTCTGTGATGAAGTCCCAACTAGTTTTCCAAGCACTGAGGCCAAAAGGTGCAGCACATCCTCTCGACAGCATTCCATTGGGAACCTTGGTAAACGAACCCACATCAGGACACGATTTCGAAGCTCCTTTGTGGGGTTAAAACCTGCATGCCATGGCTTGATAAACAACCCTACCTTATTATGAAAATAAGGGCCTCCCTCAAATACCCTATTGCGATCAACAATGCAATTAAAAGTAACCATGAAATAATTGTTCGCCAGCAACATTATCTCCATTTCCCCTTCTGGCTCCCATATCCTCTGGGCCCAAACCTCCAAAAATTGCAAGGAAACCCTCATCCCCAAAAACTTACAATATAAGGAGTGATTTGAATAATACTCGACATCTTCAAAAATCATTTCAGATGGAACAACTAGTTTTGGCCTCTCTTTGCACCTCTCGAGACAACCGTTAATCTTCGTGATCCATGAGCCATTAGATAACCCCAAATCAACAATCCTTGTATTCTGAGTAAACAGATTGTTATCGAAGGTCTTCATCCCTTGACTTGAAAATTTTGAGCCTATCGCTGCCTGAAAGTCCAAGTGAGGGCTCCTCACTGACGTCTAACCCTTTGAACAGGCCATCATGCCCAGGAAAAAAAACACAATCCCCAAAAAAGGGTGGGGAAATCCTCCCCACTCCCTTCCTCTTAGCACTGCACCAACACCTAACCCCACACCTTCAATCCTCCCCACCCACACAACAGAGAGAAGAAGCAAAGCGAACGGGAAGAAAATGCACTAAGCCTTCTCTACCACCAAAATGTCTCCACCCCACCGAAATGCAAACTCCACCACCAGAAGGCCCTCTCAAACCAACATGCAAACACAACAACTTATCATGCAAGGGATTCTGCACAGGCAACAAGCCACGAGCAGATAGTTCAAACGCAGTCCAACAAAGAAGATTCTTTACTCAAAATATGCCTCCCACGTCCAATCCCCACCAAAACATAGATCACCCCACCCGCTTGCAAGAGAACTTCTAAAATGCAGAGGACAGACAGAGCTAGGGTGTCGAAACCCTAGCTCCCCCAGACGCCTCCCAGCTGCTCTCCATCCCTCATTTTGGATTTGGGTAAAAAAGAACTGACCAAACAAAATATTACAACACATTCAGATGGGTATTTTTATGCTAGGCATGGTCCTCTTTTGCACCCAAACACACTGAATCACTTCGAGCTACGTTCAATTGGCTCGATTCCTTAAGGGTCCAAAGTGCAAAATGACTTCTATCTTTGATGGGATATTATTCACAAACCTTGATGCTTATGAACTCTTTGTCTAAGCCTACAAGATTGCATTGGGCCCCTCTACAATAACCACTCTTGATTTTTGTTATCTCCGAGTCATTTTCCTGTGGTGTTCAATTTTCACTTGATGGAAAAAGTGTCAATTGCAAGCAGTGTAAAGTTTCAAAGTGGTGCAACTTTTGTTCTACAACTCGTGTGACTAAACAAAATATTCCAGTGCATTTGGATGGGTATGTTTATGCTAGGCATGGTCCTCTTTCACACCCAAACACACTGAATCACTCTAAGCTACGTTCAACTCGCTCGATCTCTTAAGGGAACAAAGTGCAAAATGGATGCAATCTTTGACATGCTATTACTTGGAAATCATGATGCTTACACTATATTTGAGCCTATGGGATCACATTGGGCCCCTCTACAATAACCTCTCTTAGTTTTTGTTATCTCAAAGTCATTTTCTCGTGGTGTCCAATTTTCACTTGATAGAAAAAGTGTCAAATGCAAGCCATGCAAAGTTGCAAAGTGGTGCATCTTTCATTCTACAACTTGTGTGACCAAACAAACTATTCCAACGTGTCTAAATGGGTATGTTTACGCTAGGCATGGTCCTCTTTTGCACCTAAACATGCCAAATCACTCTGAGCTACATTCAACCGACTCGATCCCTTAAGGGTCCAAAGTGCAAAATGGCTACAATCTTTGACAGACTATTACTCAGAAACCATGATGCTTATGAACTTTCCATCTAAGTCATTTTCTTGTGGTGTCTAGTTCTCACTTGATGGAAAAAGTGTCAAATGCAAGCAGTGTAAAGTTGCAAAGTATTGCAACTTTCATTCTGCAACTCGTGTGACCAAACGAACTATTCCAACACATCCAAATGGGTACGTTTACTCTAGGCATGCTCCTCTTTTGCACCCAAACACGCCGAATCACTTCAAACTACGTTCAACCGACTTGATCCCTTAAGGGTCCAAAGTGCAAAATGGTTGCAATCTTTGACAGACTATTACTCAAAAATTATGATGCTTACAAACTCTCCATCTAAGCCTATGTGATTGAGTTGGGATCCTCTACAATAACCTCTCTCATTTTTTGTCATCTCAGAGTCATTTTCCTGTGGTGTCCAATTTTTACTTGATGGAAAAAGTGTCAAATGTAAGCAGTGCAAAGTTGTAAAGTGACCTGCAAATTTTTCTCTACAACTCGTGTGACAAAATGAACTACTCCAACACATCCAGATGGGTACATTTATGCTAGGCATGGTCCTCTTTCACACCCAAACACATCGATTCACTCCAAGCTATGTTCAATGGACTCGATCCCTTATGATGGCATGCAAAACAATCGAAAAGAAAAAAATTCACATGACAGTTGAGAAGTCTGAGTTTTCCACACCAAAAGCATATGATCATCCTCACATCTAGCAAGTGCAAGAAATTTTTTAATTATCTTCCTTTCCCTTACAAAAATATACAACCAATTGTAAATGCGTACAATGGTGGAACTTGAAAACATTTTATTTTTTCCTTAATTAACAACTTTGGTTGTGAAGCATTTTGTCATTTTCATTTGAAATGATTTGCTATGTTTGAAAATTGGAGTCTAAGAGAAACAAGTGATGCTCTCACGCACATTTATTATTTGGTGTGATAAATAAAGTTTTCACCCAATCCCATTTCTTATTTGTATTATAAATTATAAAGCTTTCTCCCAAGTCCATTTCCTATATAAGAAATAATATTGCAAAAAATTGACATATACATCTTTCAATGTGTTTATATGGTGATGGATCAAGAACATAACAATTCATTTTGTACTATGAGGATTATGTTGTGAAAATGTTTAAAGACAATTCAAGATAAATATTTGTATAATGTGTCAAGAAGTTAACTACTCATCATCTATTATGAATATTATGTTTTTCAAGTGTTGTGAAGATTATGTATCCTTTGCTTAATTGAGTTGTTCCAATCAAAAGCTTAAATATACTGGAATATTTTTATGAAACATCTCATGGAATACCAATTGAAAACATGTTTTTTAATTTTAGATAAAGCATTTGATGGAACTCTTTGAATTAAACGGAATTGAGATATGTAAGAACAAGGGAGCATTAGGAAATAAATTGCTCAAGGATCTTAAATAATCCTTCTTACCAAATTTGAAAAAGCATGATAAGCCCATAGTTGAAAATTTTGTAGTCATCAAAGTGGGCACTAATTCTATATTATATATAGATCTCATAACTCTTCTTTATCTTTAAGATCTTCTAAGTTTGACAATGGTTTCACCAAGCTATGAAGGGTGAATTGTTCTTTATTCAGTTATGGCTATGTGGGTTCATTTGCGTTATCTCCCATTGCAATTTTGGGTGGATTATTGCTTTCAAAGTATTGGGAATGCTTTACCTATTTTCTAATTGGCAGTTGCCATTGTATAAGGCTCATCTCTTTATATATATATATATATATATATATATATATATATATATATATATATATATATATATATATATATATATATATATATATACTCATTCTTAATCAATTTTCAAGTCAATAATTAGTGCATTTATTTACAATTAATCTTTTCATTTCAATTTATGCAATTTGTGCAATTTGTAAATCTACTAGTATTCCTAGAAATATTGAAGTTGTTTAACATCAACTAATAAAATTATTTATAATCAATCAATAAATATTGAAGACAAACCAAGAAGGACAACAATGATCAATTCTAGGGCTAACCAATTAATAAGTATACACGTGAATAAGTCAAGCATACATGTGAATAAGGGAAGCACAAGTACTCAAACACACGTAAGCCTTGAAGTATACACATGAATACATAGTATACACAAATTAATACAAAGTATATGCATGAATACAAGGTATACACATGAAAACATGTAAGTTGCAAAGTATACATTGGAATTCACGTAAGTCACAAAGTATACACGTAATTTGTAAAGCATACACTTGAATACACATAACTCATATCTATTGAACCATGGATTTATAATGCAAATATGGACAACATCAATAAGAAAGATTTGTATTAACCAAATAGCCACGTAGGCATACATCAATCTATGTCAATATAAGTATAAAATATATACAAAATAGCCATATAGGCATACAACAAAGGGCTTTGGAATCAAAAGTCATTGCTCTCCATGCTCTCAATATAAATTCTTTCCCTTTGCTTGTCGACCAAATGGTGATAAGTCTATCACTCGTTTGTTCTAAGGTTGAGGAGTGCTCCTAGTGCTCCTCCTAGTGTTTAGTTCCTGGTCAAGCTATATCTGTTACAATAACAAGTAAGGATATTAATATATAAAAATTACATTATAAAAAATGATATATTTAACAAAATAATCAATTACTGCTAATAGACGATCTCTCTCCTCAAGAGAAATATTCGCATGCCCATGTTGTGGCATGCTGAAGCCTTGTACAAACCATCCAAAGAGAAATTAAACTACGAATCAATAATGGTTTGATTTTTCACTAACTAATAGCTATAACAATGAATGTAAATTGAAATTTAGTAATCTGCCTCATACCTCCATGAGAGGCATCGAGAAGTTTATAGCAGAAGAAACACCAAGATCCATTTCCCTATGAACATGTGGAGGTGTATTTGCTTCCAACATCTAAAAAGAAAACAACAAATTATTCAATCACATAAACTACAATAGTGATGCACGTAATGGCTTATAATGTATGAGATAATGAATAGAATTTTGAGTACTTATTAAACTATATATTTTTGGCTATCATGCTTACTATTTTCTCTATCCATAGCTTTTTTGAAAGCACCTATTTTTAGGCTTTTATCCATAGCATCAAGGTGGTGAACTGTTTGATAAAATTCTTTGGTAGACATGTACGATAGTTGTGGTAGCATAGAGAAGGCACTAAACTATTTGAAAAAATGCCTCAAAGAAATGTGGTCTCATGGTGATGGAATTCCATTAAAAAAAAATGTGTCATGGCATTCCATCACCATGTGACCACATTTCTTTGAGGCATTTTTCAAACAATTGATTGCCTTCTCTGTGGTATTATGCTGGGATGGGGTGGATGATATAGTGTGGTCTTAGTTATGAGATGGAGGGTGAACATGACATGAAGAGGGAGGGGTGGGGACATGAACAAGTGAAATAAAAGGTGGAAGGTTCCATGGATTGGTAAATTGAGGATGAGGATGAGGACCTTGAAAACAATTTGGAGGGGAATGTTGGCTAAAGGGTTGGTTTCTATTTTTAGGCAGTGATCTTTTTGAAAAAATGCCTCAAGAATGGATCTCATGGTGATGGAATGGCATTCCATCACCATGAGACCACATTTCTTCAAGGCATTTTTTCAAACTACTCACTACCTTGACTATGATATTGCTTACTATTATGCTTTGATAGATTTTTCCAAGCATCCATAGTTTGTTGGAAAGCACATGTTTTAGGATTTTAGCCATAGCAACAATGAAGTGAGTAGTTTGATAAAATGCTTTGGTAGAAATGTATGGGTTGGTAGTGATAGATCGGTGGTGATGGAATGTCATTCCATCACCATGAGACCACATTTCCTTGAGGCATTTTTTCAAACAGTGCACCGCCATTTCTATGCTACCACATTTTTCATATGTCTATGCTATTGATTACTATTATGCTTTGATATATTTTTTCCAAGCATCCATAGTTTGTTGTAAAGCACCTTTTTTAGGCTTTTAGCCATAGCAGCAAGAAAGTTCAAGTAGTTTGATAAAATGCTTTGGTAGACATGTATGGAAAATGTGGTAGCATAGAAAAGGCGGTGAGCTATTTCAAAAAAACACCTCAAAGAAATGTGGTCTCATGGTGATGGAATGTAATTCCATCACCATGAGACCACATTTCTTCAAGGAATTTTTTCAAACTACTCACTGCCTTGTTTATGTTATTACTTACTATTATGCTTTGATAGATTTTTTCCAAGCATCCATAGTTGGTTGGAAAGCACCTGATTTAGGCTTTTAGCCATAGCAAAAATGAAGCGAGTAGATTGATTAAATACTTTGGTAGACGTGTATGGAAAATGTGGTATCATAGAAAAGGCGGTGAACTATTTAAAAAAATGCCTCAAGGAAATGTGGTCTCATGATCACCATGAGACCACATTTTTTTGAGACATTTTTTTAAACTACTCACTGCCTTGTCTATGATATTTCTTACTATTATGCTTTGATAGTTTTTTTCCAAGCATCCATAGTTTTTTGGAAAGCACCTTTTTTAGGCTTTTAACCATAGCAGCAAGGAAATGAACTTTCTGATAAAATGCTTTGGTAGACATGTATGGAAAATGTGGTAGCATAGAAAAGGCGGTGAGCTGTTTGAAAAAATGCCTCTAAGAAATGTGGTCTCATGGCATTCCATCACCATGAGACCATATTTCTTCGGCCATTTTTTAAAACTACTCATTGCCTTGTCTATGCTATTGCTTACTATTATTCTTTGATAGATTTTTTTTCTAAGAATGTATAGTTTGTTGGAAATCACCTTTTCTTAGGCTTTTAGCCATAGCAACAAGGAAGTGAACTGTTTGATAAAATGCTTTGGTAGGAATGTATGTAAAATGTGGTAGCATAGAAAAGGCCGTGAGATGTTTGAAAAAATACCTCAAAGAAATGTGGTCTCATGGTGATGGAATTCCATCACCATGAGACCACATTTCTTTGAGGAATTTTTTCAAACTAATCACTGCCTTGTTTATGTTATTGCTTACTAAATTATGCTTTGATATATTTTTTGCAAGCATCCATAGTTGGTTGGAAAGCACCTGATTTAGGATTTTAGCCATAGTAGCAAGGAAGTGAGTAGATTGATTAAATTCTTTGGTAGATGTGTATGGAAAATGTGGTAGCATAGAAAAGGCGGTGAGCTATTTGAAAAAATTCCTCAAGGAAATGTGGTCTCATGGTGATGGAATGGTATTCCATCACCATGAGATCATTTGAGGAATTTTTTTATTTAGCATCATTTTTAAAGCTATTATCATTGTTTTTTTTTATCAACACATTTCATTCCGCATTTTGTAAAAAGGCGTTTTCCAACAAACTATGGATGCTTGGAAAAAATCTATCAAAGTATAATAGTAAACAATAGCATAGACAAGGCAATGAATAGTTTGAAAAAATGCCTCTAAGAAATGTGGTCTCATGGTGATGGAATGATGACCACATTTCTTCGGGGCATTTTTTCAAACTACTCACTGCCTTGTCTATACTATTGCTTACTATTATTCTTTGATAGATTTTTTTTCCAAGAATCTATAGTTTGTTGGAAAACACCTTTTTTTAGGCTTTTAGCCAT
This sequence comes from Sequoia sempervirens, assembly GCA_007258455.2. NCBI lineage: Eukaryota > Viridiplantae > Streptophyta > Pinopsida > Cupressales > Cupressaceae > Sequoia > Sequoia sempervirens. The sequence goes on from VDFB02049217.1 coordinate 45,281,139, forward strand.
AACAATAGGAAGTGAACTGTTTGATAAAATGCTTTGGTAGGCATGTATGGAAAATGTGGTAGCATAGAAAAGGCGGTGAGCTGTTTGAAAAAAATTCCTCAAAGAAATTGGGTCTCATGGGGATGGACATCACATGCCATGAGATCACATTTCTTTGAGGCATTTTTTCAAACAACTCATTGCCTTGTCTATGCTATTGCTTACTATAATTCTTTCATTTATTTCTTCCAAGCATCCATAACATAGACAAGGAAGTGAACTTTTTGAAATGATGCCTCAATAAAAAGTGGTCTCATGGAATGCCATGACAAGCAAATGCAATTGGCAGCTGCTCCTAGTTATTACTTATGCTATGTGAAGTAATTGCATCACTGCTTATGTTGACTTTCTAAACAACTATATTATAGTTGAAATTTTGTCATCTATCAACATCTAGTTATTAGTTATGGAATTTCAAGTAATGCTTTGAGTTTGAAAGATGTGCAATGCAATGTAATCAACGATATAAATATAAACTACACGAATCTATTAAGTACAATTCATTACTTAAACTCTTTATTCTATTACTTGCATGTAGGTTTGTCTAACTCCACTGGCACTGGGAGGTGTTCCCACAAAACCTCCAATATTAGCCTATTCAACATCCAAAATCAGATATTAGAATACCATTCATATAACAATGCTATTCACATGTAATAAATTTATAATTGTTTACTAGTTACATACCTTAGCGGTAGATGCAATGGAGTAATAAACAGGTGTAGGGCCGGTGTATCTAGTATTAACACTGTGACCTTGAAATTTTATTACAATCATAAAACTAAATTAGTTAATCTTGCATTTCAAAAATAAAATTTAATAAATTAAATTCAATGAACATGCTAACATTTATCTGAGTATCGATGCCATAAGACTCATTCAAAATGTCAGCTGCCCTCGCCATCTCCATAGTTGCAGAAGTATCCTATGTAGCAACCTCCTCAATGTTGGTGGGGTCATATGTACAAGTCACCCCACAAACCTGACACGAATGGGCTAGAATCCTACCACCTGAAGACTCCCCTCGATGGCATTGTACTATAGGATTGGCATGTTGGATGATAGTCTGGGTCAAAGCTGATGGATTGCAAGGTGGCTACCTCAACACTCTCCTTCGGGATGGAAGAGATAACGACGTGTTCATGATTCGACCTAACAAGAGCTCGTCTCACTTGTCACCTAGGATCCTATCATGCACTGGGTCTATCTTGTGTCGACCCCCCACCTCTACCATGGAAGTCCCTCATATCAAAATAATTGGGGATTTTGTTCAGGATGAACTCACAGTAGAGTTTCCTCAAGAAATATTGTGGGACTTCGCAATTGTTGCATGGTCCACGTAGTCAAAAACCATGTACCACCTATCCTAAAAATAGTTCCTAATCCCTTGGTGGTGGCACCAATGGATAGGAAACCTCTTCACATTAAGGTCAAGATTTTGGTTTGTGTGTGGGTCAGTGAATAATGAGCACAATTGATATTTTGTAATTTTTTCATCTTTTACTTCTTTATATGATAATTTATCTGTGTAAAAATTCTTTGTCGCCTACCTCCTATCTTCCCAACCACTTAATTGTTTGTTGATTTCATCTACATGTTTTAACATTTCTTTAAGTGAACCGAAAAGTGTTCTTTCCATGGTTGAACTTACTGGATCATTCAATCTCGTGATTAACTCCTCAATCTATTTTTTATTGTTTTCAATTACCCGGGCCATTAAATTTTGTTGAGTGCCAGGAAGATGTCGATGAATTGGTGGAGGAGATTGTTGTTGTGGTTGTTGAACTTGAGGAATTTGTTCATATTCTTGTTGCTCTGGTTGTTGAGGATTTTCATGAGGGTTTTCAAGAGGGGTTTTAGGATCATTATCATTCCCTACAAATTAAACAAATGAATATAAAAAGCAACCTAAAACTAACAAATTCATAACAAAAAGAAAACAATCCTTACTTATTCGACCTCCTCATCAATGTGGCCACATCCTGATGACAAAAATGCAACAAATTGATGACGAAAATGCAAAAACACCTCCTTCCAAAATGCGAGCACACTAGAAAAGGGGTTTTTGGTCTCCGACAGCAAAAACAATAGTCACAGTAAAAATGAATTCAATTTTTTTTGTTTGTTTGTTTTAATAACCTATAATGCGCTCACATTATAATATGCTCGCATTATAATGCGAACACGTTATAGGCTCGATTTGGCCGAGCCTTAAGCTCGGTCACACCAAGCCATAACATGAGCATGTTATAACACGTTCGCATTATAGCCTATCAATTTTTTTAAAAAATTTGGCCACAATTTGGCCCCCTATCTTTTTGCACCTGCCTAATGCAAATATGCATAAGAATATATATGTTCATATGCATATGACAAAAGATACAAATGATTAAGTATGTAGGTAGATATGGATGCATATATCTCTATGCAATTATGTAAGAATGCATAACATTGTCAATATGAATGGATGAACAAATTTTAAAAGTATAGAAATAAGAGAACTTGTATATAAATATAAGAATATATTTATATTAAAAATAAAATTAAAAGAATGCATATATAAACATTATATATGGGTATGTGCAGGATCATGGTATGCCAAAAAGTGGCAATGAGGAAAAAAACACGTCTTTCATCGACCCAAAAACGCGAAAATATCGTGTTGACTTTTTTTAGGCTCGGGTGTCAGTACACACACCAAAAGCAAACACCAATCCTAGTTTTCCATATCGGATATCCGATTTGGATCGGATATCCGATTTGTAAAAAGAATATATATAAAAAATTTGTTGTTGTTTTAAAGTAACGGTCTACAAATCGGATATCCGATTTGAAACGGACATCCGATTTGAAACAGATATCTGATTTGTAGACTGTTACTTTAAAACAATGAAAATAGTTGTATATATATAATTTTTACAAATCGGATATCCATTTCAAATCGGATATCTGATTTGTAAAAAGCATATATACAAAATTTGTTGTTGTTTTAAAGTAATGGTCTAGAAATCGGATATCCGATTTCTAGACCATTACTTTAAAACAACAACAAATACACATAGACCTAAGGATTAATGGTATATGGTAGAAGGTTTAAGGGTTAAAATTTAAGGTTTAGGGTATATGGTAGAGGGTTTAAGGGTCAAGGGTTATAAGGGTATAGGGGAGAGAGATAGATGGATTTAGTGTGTGAGAGAGTGACCTGAGAGAGTGGGATAAGGTCAGAGAGGGTGGGAGAGTGGGATAGAGTGGGAGAGAGGGAGGAAGAGGG